>JARWLC010000012.1:90500257-90692757 GCA_033318265.1 Phyllotis vaccarum
CACCAACTCCATGGCTATGAATTCACAGGGCATCTTGTCATTGTGGCTAACTTCAAATATTATCAAAGGCATGCTCCTCAGTATGGACATATACATATTCATTCTCTTTGATTTGTCTCTTGAAGTATTTATTATCAAGAGTCTCGATTCAAAACTACTGAAGGACCGGAAGTGGTCATACATGTTTGAAAGCTCCAAGTTTGGGAAGTTGAGGCAGGGAGGCTGGGGTGTGTTTCAAGTTCGAGGCTAGCCTGCCTGATCTAAATAGTGAGCGTTCCAAACAGCAACAAACCATTTACCAAAAGACTGACATTTATCTCCTTCCTGAACATCGAACCCTTCCATGGATATGCCCAGAAATAAGTCATTTCAACAATCTAGGACAAATCTATGCACGTGGTATAAGGATTAGCTTTAGAAACCACGTTGTATGCGTACTACATATATCATGACAGGAACAAAAGCTGCCTACAAGAAACTTCCTCTGAAAGCTGAAAGCAGAGTTAATGGTAGACAAATTCATTTCCTTGTGGACGGGAGGACATTGTTGAGTTTCAAATCTTCCCACCACCACCATAAGAGCCAATGTTGAGTGGAAACAGATGGAATGAGTCCGCAGGCCACAAGCACTATTTCACCAGATTCCCTAAAGCCAGGCTTTGCCATCCAGCACATAAAGCCCTGGGGTAGTGGTTCTCAACCTGTGGGTTGTGACCCTTTCCCGCAGGTGTTGCATATCAGATTATATTTACATTATCATTCATAAAAGTAGCAAAACTAGTCATGAAGTGGTAATGAAAATAATGTCATGGTTAGGGTCATCACAGCATAAGGAACTATATTAAAGGATCACAGCATTTAGGAGGGACACAGTGATGAGAATTTCTGCCCTAGGACATCAAAATTCCTTCCTCGGAGCCAAATGGCATCTAAAACACTTCAGCCAAAGAAGTAAAGTCATTGCTGACCGTTTGGGGTTGAAGTCAAAGAGTGAGTCTAATGGAGCTTCCTGTGGCCTCAATACATCTCACATTAAGCCACCATGGTGCAGACACAGAGGAGTCAGTGAAGGACAAATGCCTTCTATCTCCTCCTTTAAGTAGCACATATTGATTTTATAAACCTGAGTGATTAATTTTATAGCATTAGTTTCAAAACTCAGAAAAAAAGAACCTGCCTATTGGACGTCAGCCATGTGGACCAACCATATTAACATGGCATCAGAATCTTCTGTGAGAGCACATGGAGGGCTGGCAGGAGGCTTAGCAGGGAAAGATGCGTGACACTCAAGCTCAGCAGCCTGAGTTCAATTCCTGAAGCCCATGGTGGAAGGAGAAAACTGACCCCTGAATGTTATCCTCTGACCACATGCACACTGTAACATTAACATACGAGCATGTGAGCACACACACAGCAATAAAAATAAACTAAAAATACCACAACCTAAGAAATCCTTAAATTTTGACAGACAAGGCAGTTGATTACTAGAATGAAAGAACACAAGGAAGAAAAAAATGAAGAAAGGCAGGGAGAGAGGGATGAGGGAGGGAAGAAAATTTAGATGAGTGATATGAAGGAGACAGGAGACAGCAGGGGCTGGGGAGGTTGCATTTGACCAGATGTTATATGAGCCGCTAAAAGGCATAAGATAATTCTGCCCGGTCTCTGTGAACTGGTACAGATAAAGGCTCTTTAAGCTATGCCTTCTTCTTAGCACAGCCTTCTATTGACAATGCTTTTTCTATCTTAAGTTTCAACAAGAGCATCCTCTTACATGGAGTCTTTATTTTTTTTTTTTTTACAAGTAGCTAAATTTAATGACAGCTGTCTTCTTGATTCTGTTTTGTGTAGTAAGGAGTCTCTTGGGACTTACCCAGAAACCAAGTCAAGAAAAGACAGTATTGAGGAACAAAATAAAAGGTAATCCCAGGAAAGGCAATGATGCCTAATGGGTCCAATTGGGGCTTATTATTGGTTAATGAATCATTGTCAAAACATCACAGCAAGCATGAGCGTGCACAGTCTCATCTACAGTGAGAAAATGACTCTTCATCCCAACTGTTATTAACTGGGAGTTGTTTGAAAACACGTCCAGTAATTATAACAACACTGGGGCTAATTGAGAACTCTGGGTTGACAGCAAACAGGCTCCAATAGCAGACTCGGTCAACTCAGATGGGGTTTCTTTCCTAATTACTTACTGAAAAATAGCAGGGAAGGAAATTGAATTTGGGTGGCAGACTGCAGATATCAAGCTTAACTAAATCTTCCTAAGATGTTATTTATTGGTATATACATGGATAGCATATACATGATCAGGATACATATATCATGATATGTATTATTGTGACGTTAGAAGTAACATTTGAAAATAGGGATTTCTTGAGGAAAAATTATGATTGCTGTTCCCAGTATGGTCTTTCTAAGAATATTTTTACTTAACA
This sequence comes from Phyllotis vaccarum, assembly GCA_033318265.1. NCBI lineage: Eukaryota > Metazoa > Chordata > Mammalia > Rodentia > Cricetidae > Phyllotis > Phyllotis vaccarum. The sequence continues at coordinate 90,502,702 of JARWLC010000012.1, forward strand.
TGCATTTCAGCCAACTCTCAAGTATTCATAGGCATAAGGCATCTCATCCCTAAGGCTCAGTACCGTTTAATATTTTCTGTTTCCAGTGGGCAAAAACAGAAGTAAACAAATGGCCCATCTGCCTCTTCCGTTATTGTCCCAGGAAGAAAATCATTGAAAACTGTATTGGCAAAGTGAAGTCTCTGCTTTGGGGTAAAGTTTGTTGATCTACAATGGTCTACAATGCTCACTCACTACATCAGTGATTATAAGAAACTGACTATAATGACAAACAAAACAATACTATTTCTATACTCTAAAAGGAAAATTAAGGTAAAACATGTTGTCTTTGTTGGGATTTCTGTTGCTGTGAAGGGTCACCACGTCCACAGCTATTCTTAAAAGGAAAATAGTTCATTAGCGCTAGCTTACAGTCTCAGAGGTGTAGTCCATTTTCAGCATGTCAGGAAGCATGGTGGTGTGCAGGCAGACATGGTTCAGAAGAAGGAGCTGAGAGTCCTACATCTTGATCCGTAGGCAGCAGGGAGAGACTGTGTGCCACACTGGGCATAACTTGAGACTTCAAAGCCTGCCTCCACAGTGACATGTTTCCTGCAGCAAGGCCATACCTAATCCAACAAGGCCACACCTTCTAACACTGCCACTTCCTTCTGGCCAAGCATTCAAACAAACACATGAACCTATGGGGGGCATGTCTATTCAAACCACCGCATATGCACTCTTAGAAAAGTTACATTTAGAGCCAGGAAGATGGCTTAGTCCTAACTTGAGGATCCAAGTTTGGATTCCCAGTATCCATACACCTGTATCCTTAGCAGTGTAGGGGTAGGAGAGGTGGATAATGGCAGAGCCCTGCGGCTCAGTGGTCAGCCAGTTCAGTAAAATCAATGAGCTCCACATTCAATGAGAAACCAGGGCAACTAAAGAAGATACCCAATACCCTCACCCACTCTGACTTTCATATGTAGACATACACACAGATGCACACACACACACATAAGCACACTCAAAGTTATATTTAGTTTATTCCACTTTTAACAAATATACTGAGAAGTCACTCAGCATGGCTGAAAGCTATTCCCCTCACCCACAGCTTCCACACTCAATATAGTGTCTATTTCTAGTCAGTGGCTTCCTTTAACAACAGCATACATCCTTCTCACAGAGAGTCTGGGAGCACATAAATACCAATTTCTCAAGCAAACAGCTTTCAGTGGCAGAGCTCATTTATTCATCTCACTTCCTAAATCATGCGACTGTCTGAAACATTCCCATATTTTGCTGTTGACGACTTAATTTTGTTCAGTCGAATAACTGGAAAGTTGGGGGCTCCTCAAAATGCTATTTAAAAAAAAAAACCCATGTTACACAGCAAAATTTAGTAAAATGTAGAGTGAATTGGTATTTTTCAGCTCTCTATCCAGCAATACAGTGCTCTTTAGAAAATATGAAGAGAGGAGAATTTGGCAGACAGGCTTATGTCTCTTGTTACCTCTCCATTACCTTTTTATTTCCCCTTTGCAAACCTGGGTCACATACGTAATTAATTTTCAATAAGCTGGATAAATGGTCTTTGCTATTCCATCGCTCTGACGGGTTGAGAGGATGACAGCACTGTGAGAATTCTAGGCAAATTTATTTAGTGGGCCTTGACTTTCCTCCTAAGACTTTATCCACACTCTTATTCAATTGTCAGTTCAGAGGCCAGCCACGACCATGGGATTCCTAGCTTCTCAGCTGATTCTTTGTTGCTTTGTGTAAACTAAATTTGTCTCCACATCCATGCTGACATGCAGAAGGCCAGAGCAAGACATTAGGTGTCTCTCTGTGTCATGTTTCACTTTATTTTCTTGAGATAGGGTCTCCTTTTGACTAAACTGCCTAGCCCATGAGCTCTCCAGAGCTTCCTGTTTCCGCTCCCTAATGCTGAGGTCACAGACACAGGCAGTCATGCCTGACTTTTTATGTGGGCACTGGAGATTTGAACTCAGATCCTCATGCTTGCACAGCCAATGCTCTTACTGAGCCATCTCCCTCGCCATGGATCCCAAGTGTGTACCCAGACTGCCAATGTGACAGTACCAAAAAAAAAAAAAAAAAATTATCTTTTGAAAAACTGTCTACACAGAGAAAAGCAGACTATTCTGTATAAACTCAATGAAGAGATATACAATGAAGAATTTGCACCCCATTCTTTCCCTTTATGACAAATTCTATCCCCCTTTAATATTTCACTGTAGGCTTTGACACCCAATCAGTGATCAAAATGAGTATCAGAAAGCCTGGCTGGCCCTACCTCCTATTCCCAACCTTTCGGTCACCTGGTAGTGAGGTCCATCCCCATGTTCCCCGCTCTCACACAATGGTGACACTTTGAAGTGGTGCAGATGAGGTCCCTAAATTTGTTGGTCCCTACTTAAAATTGATAATCTCCTATGCTACAAACCTCAAGTACCTATTTTTAATGAAAGCTTTAGATGAATATCAAAGAACTATTTAGCCGTGTCTAATATTTTAATTAGATTATAGTCTCAATTTAACCCATTAAATCTCCTTTGATGATCCCCATATTTAGTGTTTAGCCTCAGATGCATGAGGTAATGAATACTGAACCTTTTGATTTAATGAGAATTTCGGCTCTTCCAGCCTGCACCTCTTTTTTTGTATACCTTTTATTTGGCCTGCTATAGAATTCAGTTAATTGAAGGGGTCTCTCAGCATCACACATTAAGGAGTATAAATTAGCATCCCCATTCTGGTTGAAAAATGCAGGCGGACAGTTCTGCTTTGATCTGAGGATTGAGCTGAAGAAGGCAGCAGCCCCCTGAAAATGAGCTGATGGCCTTGTTGTCAGAGCCAAATACAGATGCGCCCATGTGTCACAAAACACTTAATGTCTTAATTGGTCACCTTCCAATTCTGCCTGTCCTGTTCACCTCATTCTTCTGAGAGCCTGCATATGCAAATGTGTCTGTCTGTCTGTCTGTGTCTCTGTCTAGCCTTCCCTTTTCCATCCATCTCTCCCTTCTCTTCACTCAACTACATACCTAGATTTTTTAATTAACTACAATTCAAAAAAAAAAAAAAAAAGGCACTGCAATCACCCCTCAGAATCCAGGGGGAATCTGATCCAGGACTCCCTTCAAATATGAAAATTCTGTGGCTGGTCAAGCCCCTTGATTAAAATGGCTTGATGTTTGCATCTAACTTCCATATATCCTCCCATGTGCTTTAAATCAGCTCTAAGTTACTTATGACACCCAGCATAACACTATGCAAATGCTATAGGAATGACTGGTGATTGTGCTGTCTGGCAAATGACGACAAGAAAACAGAGGTTTTGTGTGTTCACTCAGAAAATATATCTTTTCAAATATTTCCAATTGGTGGTTGAATGCACAGATGCAGACTCCATCATCCAAATGCGAAGAACCAACTGTAGCAAAATGCCTTCCCTTGGAAGAATTTTTAAATCATTTACTTATTTTGTGTGTGTGTGTATGTGCACAAATCCGTTCTTCCTTTCCACCATGTGACACCTGGGTTTGGAACTTAGTTCATCAGGCTTGATCACAAATGCCCTGACCTACTGTGACATGTTGCTGGCCCAGTCCTTGTAATTTCTACAAGCATCTGAAACTATTCATGGCCTTCCACAGACACAATGCTTAGGTTCTGTGCTCTCTTCCTCCCATGTCACTGGTGTGCATCCCTTACTATGATATCAGAAAGGCTAGTCTGCTTCCTTCCTCCTATAAAAAAGAGAGAATAAACTGAAAGAACTATCTACTAAAACCTTTGAGCCCTGTACATACTTGTTCCTGGTGACAAATTTATCTCCCATCTTAATTTTGTACTTTATCTTGGCCATCTAGAGGACTGTCTAAATCAAAATTACCTTGATGATTCCAGCCAGGCAGAGTTGGCACATACCATTAATCCCTGCACTAGAGAGGCATCGGCAGGTAGATCACAAAGTTCAAGCCCAGCCTGATCTACAAAGAGAGTTCCAGGCCACCAGCCTGGCCAGAAATAGCCAGTTCCAGGACAGCCAGAGATAAACAAGAAACTCTTGTCTGGGAAAAACAAACAAACAAAGAAAAACTCACTTTACTATCTTGATGAGCTCCCTAGTTGTTCCTACCCTTTTTATCGGCTGTGATGTCTTTCCCCACACCCCCAGCTTTAAATCTACTCTAGTGATAAAGTGATTCTCCCATATTTTAACAAAGTCATTTCATTCTTGAAGATCAATTTTATTCCAACAGCAGGACAACTAAGGCCAAATTTCAGATGTTGAAACTTTTGGATAAATGTCATAGACTGAAAATACACACACACACAAAATCTGGTTTCATTTTCAAGATGAATTATGGGAAGTAATTGTGTGACACTCTTCCTAGGGAAATGTGAACAAATGTTCACTTATCCCAGATAAGAAACCAACAACAGATAAAAGCATGAATACAAAGTCCAGTTTGGTGAACCAATAAATTTTATTGAACTTATTTGAAGGAATATGGATGAGGGTTTATGTAGGTGGAGTTTTACTTACAAGGCACCAGTCCAAGATTAATATTTATTAGAATATAAATCAACATTCACAATATAGGTAACAGCTTATAGTAGCACCTGAACAGGGACTGGAGTATCAGAGCGATGGACAAGCGATGGACGATGGATTCCAAACCGGTCTCTCCAACAGCCTGGAACCAGGAAGAGAGCTCCTCATGTCCCAGCAGCCCCTTATCAATGGGGTTGGCCACACCCATCCAGGTTGGCCACACCCCCTCCAGGAACCCCGGGACCCTGGATAAGCATCTTTGGACCTTATCGGCTGACACCTAATCCCACCACAGGTTTATTTACAGGAGCAGAAATGACTCAAAGACAGGGTTTCACCAAAGCCCACCCCACAAAACTTGGAACCTGGAGCACACTGCACAGCCTACCGGCAGCTCAACGAGTTTTAGGATATCCTTTCCCAGCAGAACAACTGGTCTGAGCCTTTTCCAGGCAGTGCAGCTGATCTTTGTTTCTTCTGGGAGGCTCATCTGCTTGTCTTGTCTTTACTTCCTCCAGGTTTCTCAGTCCGAATTTCATCTGAACAGCACAGCTTGTCAGGGAGTGATTTTCAGGTCTTTTGACAGCTTCTATACATGCTTGGAGAGGGAGGAACCTAGTGAGTCTGCTCAGTTTCAGGGACTTTCTGAAGCTCTTGTGAGGTGTTTCTGTCTTCAGGATTGTCCCTGCAGGATAAAATGTGTCTCGCTGGCCTGTAAGCATGTATCTTGATGAGCTTCCCTCTAACACGGAAGGTTTTGATCTCAAAGGAAACTTGTCACAACAGTTACTCTAAAAGGCCCAAAAAGGAGTGAAAGCAAGTGATGAAATTTTGAAAGCTGCTTTTTAGGAGAAACAGACGAGTACCACACTTGAGAAAGACTGACCAATTCCAAAAGCAGTAAATTCTAAGCTAGTTCGGACAAAATTCTCGAGTCACTGACTCATCTCAGTAAGCAGCAAGGATGTATAAGAGCTGATGGTGTCAATCACCTCCAGAATGAGGGCTGAAGAGCTGGAGAATTGGCTCAGGGATTAAGAGTACTTGCTGCTCTTGCGAGGACTTGGGTTTGGTTCTCAGCACCCACATAGCAGCTCACAGTCTTCTGTGATTTCTGTTCCAAGAATTCTAGTGCCCTCTGCTGGCCTTCAGGGGACCTGTATGCATGTGGTGCACACATATACATGAAGGCAAAAACAAACGTATAAACTAAAAAATAAAATTTTAAAGGAATATTAAGATAGAAGAAGTGGAAGGAGAGAAGGGACTGGAGTTGAGGTGGTCAATGAGGACTGGATAAAAATGTGTTCAGAAGTAGGTAGACCTTGCCATCCTCCATTCTCCAAGCAGCCAAGCCACAGCTTTCTTCTGGCCCGGGAGCAGATGGTTCACCTTCTGATGGTTGGAGTGAAAAACAGCTGGCGCTGGAGATATGGCATATACTGTATCAGCAGGAGGGGGGGGGGGGCTCTGCACACAGGAATCCGGTCTTCTTTCACCTGGTGTCTCAGAAAGTTGGGACTTCATCTCACAAGCAAGAGTCTAGAAAATTCTTCTCTAGGGAACCCGAATAGCTGGAAAGGAAAGCCCTGGGGCTGCATGTTGCTTGATGGTAGAGCAATCCCCTAACACTCATAAGGCCCTAGGTTAGATCCATAATACTGGGGGGGGATCATTAACTTGGGGTTGCTGACTGTACTTTAGGGGGAAGGAACGTATCTCAGTTAGTGGGGTGACTGCCAAAACTGCACAAGGCTCTTAATTTTATCTCCAGAACCACATAATCAGCACAGGGTGCATACCTATGACAGCATCACAGAGGTGGAAGAAGAGAAATAGAAATTTAAAAGGAAACAGACCACAGTCAATTCTCACCCAGCCAACTTCCCAGGGTAAAAGCTAACTTCAAGAGTCCTCAGCCTGGCTGGTCACTTTTACAGAATACCTTAGTGTCTACCTATGCCTGCCTCAAATACCTTCTTTGTCCAGTTGTTTCACTTCCAGGTTCAACTCTGCATCACAATTCTAGAGTTAGGATTAAAGGTGTGAGGTAATACTTTTTGATTGTTAGGCCTTGACCTCACAGGAACACAGGAAGATCTGTCTCTGGAGTTATGGAATTAAAGGTGTGAATCACCACTCTCTGACCCTCAGTGCTTGACTGTGGGTGATTCTGTCCTCTGATATTACAGATTGGTTTTATTAAATATAAAATATATTACCACAAGGCATTTTCTCAGAAAGTAGAGTGAAAATGTGAGGGATAGAAAATCCAAAAATCTAAAGCACAGGCATCATATGAGTTGCAAACAGAAACGAGGGAGATGACCGTCAAAGAAACAACAGGAGGAAACGGCTTCTACCTGAACGATCAAATGAATTTTTAGACTGACAGTGCCTTCTGGGTATGCAGAAGGGTGTGTGAAAACAGAACCAAACAGGACAAACTAGATTTCAGTACACTGGCAGCAAGGAGAAGATCCTGCTCGCTTCCAGAAAGGATGCATAGCTGTGATCGTGAATGAAGGTAGGCTCCGATTAACAATTGCAGTTGGCAGCTGAACCAGTGGAGTCTTGCATTCACATTACTCAGAACTACTCATAACTTATTTCTACATAGAAGTGCTAATAACCATGAGGCTGGAATAAAGACTTACTTTAGCCAAGGATGATTTCAGTACTTTTACCCATCAAGCACCAATTCTCAGAAAACACAATAGATTTGTTTCCCAGAGCAAGTTTGATTCTCAGTCCCTAGTACAAACCAAAACCCAAACAAGAGAGGGCAAAGCAAGCAAGGAGATAGTATGACAAAGAAGAACAGAACGAAATGAAAATATATAAAATGGACTCCACAGAAGGGGCTGTGAAAGATTTTTCAGGGAAGGAGTATCTCATGAGTGGGAGACAAAGGAGAGCTTAAGAGTCAATCAGTCACAAGTACATTAAGAGCTTCAAAACAATTAAATAATTCAATCAAAGGAAAAAATAAGCCCTCCAGAAAAGTCATTGGCTAGCTGGCATAACCGGAAATCACATATGTATATCATCATAATGATGTAACTAATGTTACATTATTAAGAAGAGAAATAAGAGTATTGTGGAGCAGAAATAGGAAAGAAAGAAAACTATTCCCATCTCTCCTGGTCTAAAGCTCTAGGAAATTTTTAAACCAGAAATACTAAAAAGCAAGAATTTGGTGAACTCCCTTAGAGACACAGACACACTAAAATCAACAGCCGGAGATGGCTAGCTCTCTCTGTAGTGAAGAAAACGCAAGAGGCTGGTCAGTGAGATGGTTCAGTAAGTAAAGGTACTTGCTGCCAAGCCCCATGACCTATGTTCAACCCTCACAATGGAAGGAGAGAACCAGCTCCCACAACTTACCTTTTCACTTCCACACTCATGCTATGGTATGTATGATATACATACACATATACACACAAACATGCATTCATACACACACACATGCATTCACACACACACATGCATTCATGCACATGCATTTATATGCACACACAAACTAAATAAGTAAAATGTATTTTTTTAAAAAAAAATTAAAGAAAGAAATGAGGAAGAAGATGGGCAAAGCTCTTTATCTTCTTTTTTAGTAAAATTCCGATAAAACTACTTGATTCTTTAACCAATGTGTGTACATAATAAAAGATAATTCTTTAAAATCTAAAATAAGCACTTAGGAATTTAAAGTAAGTGCAAAACCGTAAGCGCAAAGCTGGCCTGAAGTATTGGGGCTCCACTCATTTGGCTTTGCTTTTCCATGGAAACCTCAAGTCAAGCACTGAGGTGGCTGAGCAGCCAGGTCATAGCTCAGTTAGCAGAAAGCTTGTCTAGTGTGCATGAGGTCTCTGCATCAGTCTGCAGCACTGCATACACGGGGTGTGGTGGTACATGCTGGTAACCCCCCCACCCCTCCGGCACTGAGGAGACTCACAAGTTCAAAGCCATCCTTAGTATATAGCAAGTTCATGATCAGCCTGGGCTACTTAAAACCCTGTCTCCAAAAAATACTATGGGACTGGAGAGATAGCTCAGTGATTAGGAGTTTATGCTGATCTTACAGAGGACCCAAGTTTGGTTCCCAGCACTCATGTCACAATTACCTGTAATTCTAGCTTCAGAATATACCACAACTTTTTTTCAGATTCTTCAAGCATCTTATGCATGCATATAACCATACATGTGTGCATAATTTTAAAAATAATAAAATAAATCTTTAAAAAGATAAAATACCAGTGGGCTATTCTTTGACTTGCACAGGAGTAGATTATTGGTAAGGAAACTCCATTATCTTAGAAACTATAAGGAAGACTCTAGAGAGACAATGAATACTGAAAATTCAGTTTCTACAAAGAGTATATTCATTAATATTACAATTATTTTCAAAGCTAATTTTTTTAGAAATTTCACTATGTGTGTGTTTATGTTCTTTTACCTTAAAATATATTTTTATGTATTTGGGGATGGGGGATAGCACCACATGGATATGTGACACCAGAGGATAATGTGGTGGAATTGTTTCTCTCTCTTTCCACTTTTGTATGCATTCCTGAGATGGAACTTGGGTTTGTGTGGCACACACTTTACCTGCAGAACCATCTTTCTGACCCTCCAAAACTGGTTTCATCACTGTCTCATCCATATTTTTATTTTGCTTTACTTTTTTTAAGACACAGTTTCATGTCTCCCAGCCTGGCCTCTTACTCACTATGTCAAGCCAAAGATGAACTTAAATTTCTTTCTAATCTTGCCTCCACCTCCCAAAGATGTCATTATGCCCAGTTTTAGAGGGGGTTGTTTGGTTTTTGTGCTCCAAGGAGACAGACACCTTAAAGATACAGCTGGAACATGAACTCTCTTTCCTTTGGTAGGCTGAAGACTATAGGCAATTTTTTGTCATTTAAAGGTCCCTGTGAATTTGAACCTCTCTATTCCCTATCAGTCACAAAACCAGGTAACTGAAACCCTAGAGCAGAATGGGGCAGGAATAGGTAAGGGAGAGAAAGGCATGATGTCAGCAAGCCATTTTCAATGAAGCCTTCCGGGCCATGTTTCTTTCAAGGAATACAAGTCTTCTCACAAAAAAAGTAGGACAAAGTGTTATGAGAACACACGCACACCACACACACACACACACAGCTCCTTTGAGACATTCTAACCCCTTCGTAATGAAATGGTGAAGCTCAGGTGTCTACTTAACGTGAATCACATGAATGGTTGAGATCCTATGTAGTCTGTTGTCGGGACTTCATAGCTGATATGCTCTGGCCTACATTGTAGTCTTTTATGCTCTTCCAGTTGAAGCTTTGCTGTAGGTACTTGTCTAGCTCTTACCTCACTCTACTCACCATTCTTAACCCATTTGTGGGGCACACCCAGCCAACTCGCCTCCATCTGCGACTCTCCAGTACCAGGGAGAGCACAAGAAAGATATAACTACAAATAGAATCAGAGTCTAGGTTATCTGGTGCATCCTCTAGGAACGCTAAGGGGTAAGAGGAGGAGTGACACGCAAATACAAGGACCCTGGGCATGGGATGCAAGTTTGTAATCCTAACACGTGGGGCTTGCCGTAGAAGGACCATATGAGCTCAAGGCCTGCCTGATCTGCACAGTGAGACTTGACTTCAAATGAACAACAAAGAACATACGCTGGCGGGAACATAGGAGAGCCATTTTGAATTTTTATCTCACTTGTAAACATTTTCTAGAATTTTCTTTTACTAATTAGATGTATTAACTCTGCAGCTCCCCAAACTAACAAGCTTTATGACATGAGCATGTCTCTCTGTGCCTGGGATAGCTGACCTGACGCGGTGTAAGTAGAAGAATAGGTCAAGGTTAAAGGTGTAGACAGGACTTGGCCCATCCGATCAGATGTAGGAGTGTCCTTCTGAAACATAAGCTGTTGCCCCACCTCGGCTTGATGAGTAAGATAGGAAGGAACTCAGAACCTTCTAGGAAAATTCATTCAAGGTTCAGCTTGCACTGGGCCAGAAATTTCCAAAAGCTGACCTAAGATTTTACTAGACAATTGCCAACTACAACTTAAAAAAAAAATCTTACATCCGAAATTGCTACAAAATTTCTCTCTTCCACATGCTGCAACACAGACATGCTGTCACTTACCATAACAATCCACTGGAAGCAGATTCTATGCTTAATCCTGCCACTTTGTGTTTGTGGTCATCTGAGGCTTGATTTCTCCCATGTATTAAGGGCCAAGTGAAGGGTTTGGAAGTTATTAGATGTATCTTCTAACAGGGATCTTCCTGAGAATCATTTTGTTCTTGACTTAGTAAAATGACACTTTGTTTTTATTTACTTTCTAGAATGATGTGTTAGAACTTAATGAATTAAAATCTGCACTCTCCTCCTCTTGCCCGTTTCTCTTAGGTCTTCTAATTGCTGTGGAACTATTTATTTAAATTAGGATGCATGAACTGATGTCTTCATGCAATGACAGACCATCTAAATAATGTGAAACCTGTGGTTCCTTTCCTGTAGAAAGAAGATAAGGTGTCAGAGCTTAATGATTAAGAATCATATAAGGGCTGGAGATGGAGTTCAGCAGTGGGTACACTGCCTAAAATGCAAAAAAAAAAAAAAAGCTCTGGGTTCAATTCCCAGAAGGTAGAGCAGGAGGAGAATCTAATTCAACTTTTCGTAGATAGAGAAACTCACACTGGACGGTACTCTGAACTTGCCTCGTAACCTCTGTCTAAACCTAAGTAATGAGAAGATGCTGAGGGGCTTGTGGACTCATTCTGCTGTTCCGTTCCCCCCCCCCCTTCTTCCTAGAGTGAGCCTTATCTTTATCACCAGCAGAGCAGATCTACCCTACAATTGCAGCTACCACAGTTAGCTCCTTCTCCGCCCCTCCTCAGAGCTTTCCTCTGACAAGGCAAAAATCTGACAGTCCTTTATGTGTGTTTTACACAATAATAAGTATATGGGCTTCTGCACATTCATATTCTCTCTGAAGTGTGATGACAAAAACATATAAAATAAATTTAAGTATTTCATTTAAGTATCTAATTAATTCATTATTTTGTAGATTGAGCCAAATTCAAGCAGACCCAGGGAGTCACCGCTTCAGCTGAGTGTGTTTACTGCATGATTCTCTCAGCTCCAGGAAGTCCTATTTAGTGTGCCTCTCCACCCTGATACCGTTCAGGGAGCCAATCCTTTCTCCCTAAATCCTGTCATACATTCAAGTTAAGTATTTCTTAGCGTGACGGTCGGCTAACACTAAACTGAGAAATATTACCAGAAGTCTCTCTCAAAAGCTATGAAATCAGGTCCTCCAGGAGCCGAGTCTTGGGGACAAATATGCAGGGGAGGGGTCCCATTTGGAATCACATGACAAATTATTAGCCTTCCTTGGCTACTTAAAGATGCTTCTACCTTTCCAAAATCGAGTCTATGTGTCTTCCTGTAAGAAACATAGTTCTGGAGGGTCTTTACTAACAATAAAAGCTAAATTGAGGCAAAATCTTGGACCATTCAGACAAAATACTTTCCCAGCCCATTGAGGCTTTGATCAGTTTTGAAGGTCAAAAGCAAAAATTGCTGCCATGGTACATTCAATCGAGACTAAATTGTGTCTGTTTTTTAATATCACTGATCTGGAAGAAAGAAAGGACTGGGGGCAGGAAAGAGGAGGGGAGAGGGGAAAAATAGGAGAGGGGAGGGGAGGGATGGGGGAGGGCAGGACAGGGCAGGACAGGGCAGGACAGGGGCTGTGAGAACATTGCTATCACATTATTTATCACAATTCCAGGGCTGGAGTGGGGTTGGTGAGAAAACTGTGCCTGATCTGGTTGCATTCAGAGCTCTTCTTACTCTCCCAAGAATTCCAGTAGTAAAGACCAGGGTGACTGGAAGTGGCATCTCTCGAAGTAGACAAAGCTCTCGAATCAGACCCCAGTTCCTGGGGCTCCAGTCTCACTATGCTCCAATCAGGAAGAGCTATTCTTAAACTGGAAGCTACTGTTTACCTGCTTCCTCAAGACAAAAGATGTGCCCTCACTCCGATCCCGGTGGAGTAAGTCCTGGCATTTTCTGAAGGCAAAATAAATAAATAAATAAAAACCCAGTGCTTTAATCTGATCTCTCTCTCTCTCTCCTCTCCGAACACACAGTATTTTTTTTTTTTTTTTGTCAAGTCTAGGAAAACTTCAGTTTTTTCTCTTGGTTCTTGGCTCCATGCTCTTATGTGAATTATCTTTCTCTTATTATCTAACCCAAGAGTTTGTTGTTTGGTTGGTTGATTTTTGTTTTGGTGTGTGAGTGTGTGAATGAGTGTGTGTGTGTGTGTGTGTGTGTGTGTGTGTGTGTGTTACTGTAAAGCATTTTCTGTAAACTGCTTTCTTTAAATTGTTCTGTGAGGCTGGAGGCTGGAGATATGGTTTGGAAGATATAGCTTGCCTGGAGAGACTCTGGGTTCAAAAAAAACATGATCATCTGAGCAGAAAAGGAGAAATCTGAGCCTAGATTTGTGTCGTTAGCCACAACTACACAAACTTAAGAAATGAGGGTGACGTTCTTCAAAAGCCACCGGGGCAAATATAAGCCAAAGCATTGTCAGCAGAAAGTGAAGAAACAAAAGGAAAGGAAGAGCACGTAGGGAGGGAGGAGGGCAGAATCAAAAGACTGGTGTCGGTCTTCAACAGATAGCTAGCCCATTCCACGGATACATTCTTGTACTTTGTCAAGCCTCAGTTTGCTGACCTATGGTTCACAGCCCCTTTGACTGACTACGGAGCAGGCGCTGGGGAAAGTCCAAAGGCTTCCCGATGCTTGTGTTTTAAGTGTTGGCTTTGCCTCTTTAACGATGCAGACTGGGTAAAGTTCCCTTTCTGCCGCTTGTTTTTTTAAGCATCACTACATTTGTTACAGCCGTAGACTCTGAACTTTCACCTAGAGAAATCTTGAAAATTTCTCCCCTAGTCTGGATTAAATGCAATCCAAACTCACACCACTGCAGACTTTGTAATTATTTATCTCTGCTGCCGAGGTGAGAAATGCGTCTGCTAAATTCATTCCTGTCCAGTCTTCCTGGGCTCGCTGAACAGACCCGAAACCGAAGTCTCCTCCCCCACGGCTGCTGTGTCCAAGTGTCTTCACATAGTTCATTAGCATAGTTTCACATTACAAATACCAAAAGGCGCCGGTCCCCTCAGTGTTTTGCAGAGACATGAAACCGCTTGTGGTGACCTTTTTCACCTGGATGAGATTCATTAATCTCCATTAGTCAAATGATTGAAAACAGAAATGTCGGGGTCGGGGAGACGCAATCTGCTAAGCAAAGGTCTTTAGCCAAGTTCATTGCTACCGGGCATAAGAAACTGTCTGAAACAAGGGAGGTGACGTACTAGCATTGGAACAGGACAACAAACGATTTCCGGAAACCCATACTCCTTCCCAATTCTGCCCCGCAAGTCCTTTATTATCTAGAGAGACTGCGTCTATTAAGAGAATAGAAGACCTTCCAGGGGCAAAGGAGAGGAGTGGAGCGGCGAGCCACAGCTTCAATTACACACACACACACACACACACACACACACACACACACACACACACACACACACACCCAACAGTTGAGCGACCACAACACTTTTTGCCTTAATTCGACGGCTGCTGCCTGTGTCAGTTCCCAGCCTACACCTTGCTAAAACCACTCGCGCGATTACTTCGCGTCCACAAACAACCTCAAGACAACACTTTTAAAGTCTCAGTAGCCTTGGGGACATGAAAGGGCTTCGGGACAAGAATGCAACAAGTTCGGGAAGCAGAAATTGCGCAGTGGATTTTTCTGTCCACGGTTCAGTGGCGAGGGAAATTGTGGGAGCCGCCAGCGGCCGCAAGCGCAAGCGCCCGGGACACTGAGCGCACCGATGACCGCTGGAACCTTAGAGGACGGATGCGTAGCCCGTAGGATCTGCGTTAGAAACGTGGGGCCCGGGTAGGGATGTGAGCAGAAATAGTGAAAAGCCGCCGACAACTCTGTCAGGACACTAAAAGGGTTTAAAGGATCCGGCGTGGCTCTGCCCGGATCCCCGCATGGTCCCAACCACCTGGTCCCTTCACCTGAAGTCAATTGTACTGCTTAAGGGAGAGCTAGAGTTGGGACAGAAAGGTTGCGGGCACAGGGTGACAGAACTAGGGGACAGGTGGCTGAGAAATGAGAATGGAGGGGTTCTGCATCAGCAGCGGGAAAGAATGCTCCATCGAATTGTAGAAACCGCGAGCTCAGGTGCCAGTTTGGGCTGCGACACTGGGCAGGTCCCGGGCGCCGGAAGATCCCGGGCGCTGGAACCCGGCGATCACACTGGTGATCCCGGCGGGGACAGGATGAGGACCCGGAGAAGGCTGGGGGAGAGTCGCAGGCACCTGCCGGTTGATGAACGGGCCGCGCTGTCTTTCCTCCAGCCCGGGGCGGCTGGAACAAGACTAGAGTTCCGGGAAGGACCACGTCTGGCCCCGCGACCTCCTCACCCGGGTCTCGCCCCCCAGCCCGAGCACTCAGAGCACGCGCGGCCCTGAGCTGAGCTCGCCTTCGTCCCCAATGTCCACTTCATCCTCGGGCTCGGTGAGCACGAAGGCGCTGGTGGGCAGACTCAGCCGAGCGTCTGCGACTGCGGCCTCTGGGGCGCGGGGGCTGCCCTCGGGGCTCTCGAGCCCGTCGGCGGCTTTGGGTTCGTCTTGAGTTTTCCTCAGCTGCTTTTTATGCTTCATCCGCCGGTTCTGGAACCACGTTTTCACCTGGTTTAGGGGCGACAAACCAAATCGTGTCATCCCTCGGGCAAATGGCGACAGAACTAAGATGGGGGTTTAAGGGCCAAGGCCCTCTAGATACTCAGTTGAATTCTGTCCTAACGCTCTAGTCGCCTTGTGCTTTGGGGAAAGCCACACATTATTGTTTCAGAGTGAAAAAGAGGCGCTTGCCCCCCAGAATAATGATGAGGATCGATGATATGGGTAGTAATTAATAAGGGCAGGTGCTGGATGGATACTGTCTCCTTTACACTCAATTCATGATCTTGGGACCAAGATTGTGGACCAGAAGACGAGAATGGAGTGGAGTAACTGATTTTCCTTGGAGAAAAGATTAGTCTCAGCTCTGAATGGCTAATGATTTTTCAGCAAGATCATGAAAAAGGAAGGAGTTGTGGGGATAGGTGAGTAGGAAAAAATAAAAACTAGAGAGGAAGTTTAACGGTGCAAACCCTGGGGCGCCTGTCACTTGCTTGAATGGCACTGACTGAAATAAGTACATGGTGGGGGGGGGGGACAGTGAACAGGGATGAAGGAGCATAGAGCGGTGGTGTAAGGTAATCCACACACGGAGTTTGAGGCAGGAAGATAAGGTTTGGGGCCAGCCTGGGCTACACGATGAGAGCCTCTCCAAAACAAACAAACAAAGGGCTGTTTAGGCTTCTCCAGAAACAGCTCTCCTCCCCACTCAGCTTGTGACCCGCTTGGTTGGAAGAGAAATAAAAATAACCATTAACTTTGGAGGTGACAGCCAAGTCACTGGAAGCGATTCCCCTAATAGAGCCAGGTAAATAAAAATCTAATATGAAAATCGGGTATAAATTCTGTCGGGTCTTGAGGATAAACTGGAAGGAGAGGGGAGCTGTCCGTTTTTTACTCGGTGGTTCTGGAACTGTTTATAGAGTTGAGCTCCTGCCCACCTGAGTCTCAGAGAGGCTGAGGGCTGTGGCCAGCTCCACACGTTCTGGTGTCGACAGGTAGCGCTGGATTTCGAACCTTTTCTCCAGGCCAGAGAGCTGCGAGTCAGAAAACACGGTGCGAGCTTTGCGGCGGCGGCAGTGCTTCCCAGGCAGCTCTGCATGCTGCGGGTGCGGGAACAGCGCCGGAACCGGGACCCCTACAGAGACAAGAGCAGTCTGAGGGACAGAACCCGCATCCCCAGGAAGCAACCTTCAGCCTCCCAGCTTCAATCCACTCTGGTGCCCAGCGTTCCAAACACCTGTCTTCTACTTGACCCAGAGCAAGCGCCCGGGGCTCATCTCCCCATAAACCCTAGAACAGTGGGAAGGAGGATCGCAAAATAGCGCTTGGAGATCTCTTCCTAGAAGGCCAGCACGAAGCACAAATAAAAAACAGTGAGTGGGACAGAAAAGAAAAATAGAGCAAAAATCCAGAGTGCTTTATAAAAAAAAAAAAAAATCATCTTCCTGGTGAGACTTCCTTCGAGCACATGTCCAGTTGTTATCTGTTGGTCCCAGCAAAGTTTTCTTGCAAAAAGTCCGGTGGTACTGGAGCTGTCCACCGGCATCCATCCAGACAGATCTTTACAGGGCCGAGTGCTAGTCTAATGTAATAGGCTAAAATGTACGTTGCCTTCTCAGCTCTGAAAAGCACTTTTCCTGGGTAGCCTTTACCCCCCCCCCCCCCCAGCAACCAAACAAAACAGAGGAGAGAGAGAGGAAACCTTGGCACTCGCCTCTGACATTTCCTTGTCAGGGGCCGGGTCGCCCTGGAGATTCTGCTCTATAGTCTGATCCTAAGCTTTTCCCTCCGACTCCAAGCCCCGCGAATCAAGAAAGCTGAAGAGTCTTTTCTTTTTCTGGTGATTAGAGGAGGACACTTCCATTTCTCGACCCTCTCAGCTTTGCTCGGTGTTTTAGAGGCTCCAAGCACACAGGCCTCAGACACCAGTATCTACCAATCCCCGGGAAAGAAAAACGAAAATCAAGGTATTTTAGTACCACGGATGTTTTAGTGCCAAGGCAAGACAGTCCTGGGAGAAGAGTTCGTTCTCAGCTGTGTGGTGAAGCCAGGGAGCGACGTGGACCTCAGTGGGAACCTCAAAACCTCAAAGCTAGCACCGGAGAGTACGTTTTACCATAATACACTTTTAATCTTTTTTTCCTGGATTTCAGCACCCATATTTCACACACTGCTTGCTGTATTCCCTCAGCTCCTGCTGGACCAATTTACTATTTTGTTTATCATCGAGACTAGAAGAATTTCTCTATTCCGGTTGGAAGGAAAATGCTAAGGGAGAAAGTGTGAGTGTAGCCTGAGAGAAAAACAAACAAACAAAACGTACACATTTCCCAGCATCTCCAGGCTCAGCCTTACTTTATCAGTCCCCGTTTCTGTCAAACAGTAAATCTGAAATACTTTAAAAACAGATTCCAGAGACTGGGCCAGAAGAAGGAAGCCAAACAGACTGACCATGAATTTAATGTTGAACATTGGGAGTGGAGATGGTTCAAGAACTATAGCTCTCTTCTGTTCTGAAGACTTCCTGTCATCAATCTGAATCTTTTTTTCTCCAGACTACACCGCCACCCCAACCCCGGGAGTGCAAGCCCTCTCTCATTTCCATGTCCTCTTCAGAGTCGGCTAATGTTCCTGGCCTGCCCTAGAACTGGCCAAGTGAGGCCTTTTCCGTTTCTGCACTGGAAAGTTCAGTGCAGTTCCCTGGAACAAGATGATTGAGATGGAGGAAGTTAAAAAGTGGAGGGTGGAGGAGGGTTGCGAAATGAACAAAGTGGCCTGTAAGAGTATAGGGTAAGACTGAGCATCGCCCACCAGGAATGTGATCGCATCCATCCACTCCAGCTGCCTCTAGCCAGACACAATCCCCATCCCGTTATAAAAAACTGTGAAGTAACCAAGAATTGTTCCTCTCAGTCGGCATGGCTCAGGGGAGCAACCTCTCAGTGGTGTTTCCTCAACCTTTACTGTTATTGAGGAAGGGAGGACACCCGGCCAGATCTGATCTCCCTCCAGATCTGGTCTCTGGAGACTGTTAAAACAAACAAAACCTAGTTCGCCCTCTCTCCCCCAACTTCTAGAGGCTCTTGATACTTACCCGAGGTGGTCAGGAAATAAGGATGATGGTGGTCCCCCTTATGCAGAGGGTGATGGGCATGAGGGGTGAGGAGGGTGGGTGTGGGCATAAGGGGGTAGCCATAGTCTAGCAAAGGCACCCTAGAGGCCAGAGAGCTGGCAAAGTGGTCAGGAGCCACCTCCCTCAGCGGCTTGGGCTTGTGTAGCAGAATGTCCTCTATGAAAAACGATGTAGGCCTCTGAGAAGATGCCGGATGGAGAGGGGAGGTGAAGTTGAGATTCATCTTGCAGAGCGTCAGTCACAGGACCAGAACGAAGGGTTGGGGGTAGACAGCTTCTCAGCTGGCCTAGCCGAAAGCCTGCACCTGCTCCTGGTCTCCTAGGCTCAGATTTGGCTGCTCTACCGATCTGAGCTATCCCCGCGCTTCTTGTCTCTCCAGCGCCAGGGTAGGTTGGTTCTGTGTGGTGGAGAATTGGCAGCTTGGAGAGGGGAGCTGGGAGAACCAATAGCGAGGCTGCGGAGGCAGAGGGGAGGGTGGGGTGGGCTCTGGGAGGGGCGGGGATCTGTCCATGGTGCTGAATGAGCCTGACCAAGCAGGGAGCGCGGAGCCCAACGGGTTCTTTTCCTATCAGGCTTCTCGACCCCAATTTCTGACCCTCTACTGCAAGAGCTGCTGTTTTCAGTCTTTTCAAAAGACAGAAAATGATGTTTTTTTTCTCTGTCCTTTAACAAATAAGAATACCAAAAGAGTCCCAATACCGTAGAAATAAAGCACTTACTCAAGCATTCCGGCCAGTTTGGTTTTTTTTAAAGAGTTTCTGTAAATCGGCAACAAAGGGGGGAAGAGGTGAGGAAATAAGGATGCAGACTGTCTGCTACATCAAGTTGCTAGAGTTAGATTAAATTTGCAGGAGGAATGATTGTTCGAGGAAACAGAGATGGCTGTGGAAGATCTTTATCTGGAATTTAGGGACTGGATAGAGGGGTCTATGACTATCACCCAAATGATTTGGTCATTTAAAATCTGTCCACGGCCACCTTTACTGTGCCCCTCCATGCTGGTTCTCTCCACTTCAGTCATATGCTTTTGTTTTGCTTTTTTGTGTTTTGCTATTTCTGTTACACCACCGGTTCCAGCCACAGGCTTCCCTCGTGGCTGCATTGGGTTTTAGCCCGTCTCTTTCCCCTGCCTCCTTCCTTACTCTTCTTTCCATTTTTCCTCCCCGTCTGTCTTTTTTCCTAATCTGTCACATTTATTTCCCTGGAGTCAGTTTGCTAAAATTAAGGTGATCATCTACAGCACAGCAGGTGTAATTTGGGCTCGCATCTCTGGAAATTGCTCTAATTATTGATGTTAAACTCAGGGAAATTAAAAGAAGCCACTTCTCTTCCATCTCCCAATTTTTAAGCTCTAATTTGTTGATATCTAGTCGTCATCACAATTCCAATCACTACCTGCTAATAGCAAAAGTGTCTTAACAGAGACTGAGTCCTCACAACCCATGCTATTAGATAATTAGGGGAGGTGCTGCGAAGTCAAGTGTTAATCCTTGGGCGCTGCAGCAGGGTTTCCATCTGATGTAGCAGGTAGAACAAATTAATTACCAGAATCAATTAGACCCCAAACTTCAGTGCTCCTGGAAGTGGAAGTCTTATTCCACATGGGCACACTGGTAGGCAGATAGCGAGGGAAGAAGAAGAAAGTATGATAGGGAGACAGTGAAGTAAGATCTTGGTAAGTAGGCATGTAAATGCAGTCAGGTCTGTTTCTCTTTGTCTGAGCGGTGCCTTGTGTTTTGAAGTTTGTAATGGTAGGAAAAGAAGGCGGGAGAGGAGATGAACACCGAAAGGGAAACAGAAGAATTTACAGAAGTTCCCTAACCGACTATTCATCCTGGCCAAGTCATCGCTTATGGTACTGAGGGAGATGAAGGAAAATATTGAAAGAGCGCTGAGGTGATGGTCCACACAATGGATGTCCACCCATCTCTATTCTCAGTGTGAATGAATCAAATGGTTATCAGTCATCCCTACGTAGCAAATGGACATCAGTCTATTCTATCTCCAAACACAACACTGGCAGGCTACTGTAGGCTACTGTGGGGCGGGAGCCTTACAACCAGACTTCAGTGGCCGCCAGTTTCAGTCCCTGACTAGGTTCCCAACCACAGTACCGATCCTCACCCGGCCTCCGGGGGGCGGGCTTTCATCTTCCTTGGGTCAGGGACACGCACCATGGAAACAGAAAAGACTGAATGTCACTTGGGAGACAGGATTAGTAAAAACGTCCTTGAGTGCCAATCTTTGAGCAGAGACACAGAGAACTCTTTCTTACACACTTCTCCGAGTGTTCGGGGAATCGCAGTGGGGAAAGAGAGAGGTAGACTGCTGATCGGTTGGTCCTTTGGTCATTTGGTGTCAGACACCCTTTATACCCTGACGTACACGCTGTATTCTTCCCTCAGGCTTCTCTCCACTGGGCAGAAGCTGGTGATAGGGGAAAGGGTGACAGCGGCGGAGGTTCACGTCCAAGCTAGCTGAGAGTATAGCTGCCCACGAAAGAGACTAAAAGGCATTTTTTTTTTTTTTTTCCGGAAATCTGGCCGTCCCCGCCTCTGGTCGCTATAGGAACCTAAGAAGTTAGAGCTGAGGGAGGAAACTGGGAAGGATGCAAGACCCAGGGCGTAGGCGTCTTTCCCCTTCCCAATTAGCTCTGTTAACGAACGACGTTAAGAGGCTGAATGTGCAAGGCCCCAGGCGCAAGAACCAAAGCAGACCCTTGAGAGCTCTTAGGCATCCTTGGTGCCGCCACCACCCTTATCCACCGCCTGAGACCCGACCCTTTCTCCTCTGTCCGGTCCCAGACACATCGCAGAGACCCATCTCCGTCCCTGAGCTCAGAGCACCAAAGGGAGGGAAGCGAGAATGCGGACTGTATGCAGATGGTTGGTTCTCAAAAGAAGCTGTCCTGACCTCAGCTCCAGGCCTAGCATGTCCCAGATCCTAGAGGAAATCCGGAGGCAAGGAATGCCATAAAGTGTCTCCCATGGCCCAGACATCTTTAGCAGAAAACCACGAAAATGCTAGAGTGACCAAAACCAGTTCTAGCACAGTCCAACAACAGCTCTGAAGTGAGCGCAGGGCACAAGGTGTCCAGCCCCTCTAGGTTTCAATCCTGGCTTGTTCTAAGGTAAGAGACTGGGTATTGCAATTGGCAGCTTAATTGCACACAATTACTCTCTGCCTTCCAATCCCACCTCTCTTGACCCAGACAGCCTGGGTAACCAAGTCGGGTTGTTAGGTTTTAGACAGGGGTAAAGATTACAAGTCAAGCATCAGGGAAACAATTTCCCTTTAAAACAACAACAACAAAACCCCCCAAACAGATGTGTCATTATCTAGCTTAGCCCTAAAACCTAGAACAGTGCTCGTCAATAATGTAGTGTGACCCACATAGACCATTTTAAATTCTACTCATCAAATTTTAGAACCAGGCCTTGCCTGGAGGCCCCTGCCTTTAAGCAAAGGCTGGTAGATATCAATGAGTTTGAGACCAGCCTGGTATACATAGCAAGTTCCAAGATACAGATACATAGAGAAATCCCATCTCAAAAAAAATGAAAAATGAAACAGGGAAATAGTTGTGTTCTGTTTTTCATTTCAATATATCCCAATATTATTGTTCAATATATAATCAAGTTATAAATATAATCTTATATTACATATAAAAACATAGATATTATTTCATCATTTTCTATACTAAATTTTTGCTTTTTCTCCAGACAGGATCTCGTGTAGTTTAGATTGGCTTTGAACTCAACATACTGCCAAGTATGACCTTGAACTCTTGATCCTCACAAGCTCTGGGATAACAGGT
This sequence comes from Phyllotis vaccarum, assembly GCA_033318265.1. Classification (NCBI taxonomy): domain Eukaryota; kingdom Metazoa; phylum Chordata; class Mammalia; order Rodentia; family Cricetidae; genus Phyllotis; species Phyllotis vaccarum. The sequence continues at coordinate 90,524,995 of JARWLC010000012.1, forward strand.
ACTGTGCAAAGCTTCCCACTAAACCCATATTTTGCATTTACTGCACATCTCAAGTCACACTAGCTCTTTCAAGTGCTCTGGAGCCACACTAGGTTTGAGGCTACTGTACTGGACAGCACCCCTGTAGTTCACCACCTCCCTCTCTTTTACATCTTTCACATGTAGACAGACACACAGAAAAATAAAAAATAAAATGCACTTGTTCCAACCATCCTCACAGATTCTCAAGGCTGGCCCTTCACTTACTATGTTTAATTATTGTGAGAATTCACTTAACATCTACTATACAAAGGCTCCTTTCTCCAAGCCTTGGTAAATTTCATAAACACACCCATATTATGTTTTAATCTCACTCACTTGATCAAAAAAAAATCTGTCACTCAGGACCAGCTATAAGGCTGACGTAAATCCAGATCCTATATGCTGTCCAGAGTAAAGGAACAGAGCAACAACAATAATAATAAAGATCAAATGATTGTCTCTCCCCATCTATGATTCAATGACATTCCTGCTTGGGTTTTAGCTGGAGGATCGTTAATTTAAAGAGAGAAAATACATGCTTTTCAGGGGATAGATAATTAAACAGGCCCTCTCTCTTTCATGTCAGCCTCAGCTAAAACTGTCATCTGAGGTGGGACTTAGTTTCCCAAAAAGATGGCCCTATTGATGATCAAAGGAAGGAGCGGTTCCATTAGCCAAGTTGTCTTCAAAATGAAGGAGACATGTATTTTTACCAGGATCTGAGTAACACACTTTACTCATAAGTTTGTATTATATTGCTTGTTGTCTGCTTCAGCCTACCCTCTATCTGGGTACTTTATTTTAAGCACTACCAAAGTGGATGACATGTCTACAGAAAGAACAGGAGTCACTGACCGCTTCTAGCAAATGCATCTTCAAAACAAACGCTTTTGTACAGGATCTTAGGATGTGAGCTCCCACGAGAAACACATTCAAAGATGTGGTATTGAAAACCCGGCATTTCTAATGTGATGAGAACTGAACCCATGCAGTTTGCTCACTCGGGGATGGGGCGGTCTGTAAGGCTAGGATCTTTCATCTCTCTCTTGAAATTCTCCCTGCTGTCTTTGGCTAACTCAAGCTAAAACACGACTCATGGTGTATTAGGAAGGGAACTTGGAAGAGAGAATTCAGTTTCAAATGTGAAAGAGCTGATGTCATTGCTTAACTTTGTGAAAGAAACATAATGGAACGTGAAAGGCTTTTAACCTATCACTTACTAGGAGCTCTACATTTCCATTGATCTTGAAAGAGCACCCAAATATACTACTGGGGGTGGGGAGCAGTTGATAAAATAAAACAGGCAGGCGGTGGTGATCCATGCCTTTAATTCCAGCACTTGGGAGGCAGAGGCAGGTGGATCTCTGTGAGTGTGAGCCCAGTGTGGTCTACAGAGTGAGTTCCAGGGCAGCCAGGGTTACACAGAGAAACCCTGTCTTAAAACACCAAACAAACAAAAAAGCCCTTTTATATATACCCTATTATGCTAGACATGACAACGCAGGACTGTAATCCCAGCGTGTAGGAGGTGTTGACAGGAGGACCAGGAAGTTTTAAGGTCAACCTCGGATTGAGACTGAAACCAACCTGGGTTTAAGAGACCCTGTCTCAATACAATTGAGTTCTGTGAAGAGCTTTTACAAGACAAGCTGCTAACCATATCACTAACTAATAGAGGTTTTTTTAAAGTTAATTATTTTTAATTATGCATGTGAGTGTGTGGGTAATGTCTATGAGTACCTGTGGCTGCCAGAGTTATCAGATCCTCCTGGGCTGGAGTTGTATGCAGTGATGAACCATGCTATGAAGGTGCTGGGAACAAATTGGCCCTCTGAAAAAAGTTTGTATTTTTAATGCTGAGACATCTCTCTTGCCCAAAGATATTTAGCTTTTTGTTTATTTGGTTTGTATGGTTTATATTCGAATGTGTGTTTATTTTCATATTTGGTAAATGTCTGGCATTTATGAATTATAAGACCTTTTCAAATTCTGTTATTAGAAACAGAGATGAATTTGTGAACATTTCCCAAAAGATATTCATGCCTGGAGGTACATATTTGGCGCATTTTTATTAAAATTGCTTAGTTGTTATACACTGTTCATAAAGCCAAGTTAATTTTAACCCTTTAACTCTTGTTGATACTGTGTAAAGAAAGAAAATATCGATCTTTTTACTCTAAGAGGATAATATTTAATTTGTTTTCCAATGACCACAAAGATTTATAATCCTAAAATAAGAAACAAAAGAGAAAATATTGAAAAAGCATTGTTCAATAAAATTAGAACGCTGCCAGGGGTGTTGGTGCCTTTAATCTCAGGACTCCAGAGGTAGAAGCAGGTGGATCTCGTGAGTCTGATGCCAGTCTGGTTTTACATTGTGAATTCCAAGACAGTCAAGGGCTACTTAGAGAGACGTGGCCTCAAAATCAATCAATAAACCAACAAATAAATAAATACAGTTAAAACAAGGAAGGGCATTCTGACATAAAAACTTAGAAGCTGTTAAAAAAAAAAAACAATAGGACAAGCTGTGTTGATTTTTTTTTAACTCTACATAGTAAAAATAAATTTAAGCAACATAGAAAAGGTAAACCACAAACAGGAAGAAAGTACTTGTGATTGATTAGACTCCAGAGTGCTTTTTATGTATAAATTCCTATGAGTCATTAGTAAGATACGTGTTTGTGTGTCTGTGTGTATGTTTGTGTGTGTATGTGTGTGTGTGTGTGTGTGTGTGTGTGTGTGTGTGTGTGTGTGTGTTACTTTTGAAACAGGGGTCCTTCTATATATCCCACTCTAGCTTTGAACTTACTCTGAGGCCAAGATTGGCATCAAAATCTCAGTCCCCATGCTGATATTACTAGTATGTGTTACCATGCCTGGCTCAAAAGTATAATTTACTTTATTTTTAAATATGTATATGTGAGTTGAGGTATTTTAAAGACTGGAATATGACATCAGATTCCCTGGAGTTACAGTAACTGTGAACCTCCAGACATGGGACCTGAACTGAGGTCTTCTGGAAGAGCAGTATGTACTCTTAACCTCTAAGCCATATCTGCAGCCAAAGAGTACAATTTTAAAATGAAAAATAGAATAAAAAGAAACAGTAAACACACGCACACACACACCAAACATTTGAAAAGATGCAAACAGAAATATTAGCCAATCATGCTGGCACACTCTTATAATCCCAACATTCAGGAGACAGGTAAGTTATAAATTTGAGGCTAACCTGAGCTATTTATTAAGACTCCACCTCACAAATGGAAGAATGAAGAAAAATTTCTAAGATGAAATTAAAAATAATAAAGTCAGTTTGAAGATATTAATAAATATCTTCCACCTATTTTTTTTTTTAAACCTATGTATGTTGTGGGGAGGAAGCAAGCAACATGGCTCCCCTGTGGCAGGCGAATGACACCTTTCAAGAGCCAGGTCCCTCCTCTCATCACATGGATTCTGGGATGGAACTCTGATGATCAGGTGTGAAGGCAAGGGCATTTATGCACTGAGCTGTCTTGCTGGATCTCATCTAAAAAATCTTCAAAACCAAAATCAACTCAAGAAATTCTGTTAATGAACCTGTGGAAAATGCTCACTTGCCTGCATTCATGCAAGGATTGTAAACTATTTGATGGAGAGCAGCTTGATAATATCAAAGTTATCAATTTCCATCGAAATTTAATTATTCCCCATTTGTGCGCTGCAAACCATGGCTGAATTACGGAAGCTGGAATGAAAGAAATGTCGAGATACAAGGTTAAGTGAAAAAAGCCAAGCCCCAAATATCAGCTTCTGCTTTCAAGGAGAGAAAGAGAAAACAAACCTATGCCTGGATCCCGTGGACAGACGAATAAGATGCTCCCCTTAGTGGCCTCTGAGGACAACCTAGTGCTGGAAACTCAGTGGAGACTAAGTGTTTCCCCTCTGCCCCTTTTAGGAGTTTTAAGTATAAAGCATAAAAAACATCAAATTTTCAAAAGCAAAAACACAGAGAAAACACAGAAAAAGGATTATTTTACTTCAAGATGAATATCCAAATCAAAACGTACTACATTTTATGTTATGATTTGCATCTCATCTATGTAAATTATTGGTCCAAAATTAGGACATAATTATGTTTAACTAAACTTATATTCCTTATAAGGGTCACGCAGTTTTTGCTTTCGTATGCATTAGCTGTGATTTCAAAGAGCTAACATAGCCCTGCCCCAAACACATATAGGATCATATCACCTGAAGGAGTCTGTTAACAAAAGTTTTACAACAGGCACGGTGGTAGAAACCCAGCCCTTGAGAGAGAGAGGCAAGAGGATCAGAAGTTCAAAGTCATCTTCTGCTGCATAGTAAGTTCGAGGCCAGCCTGGCTAAATGAAACACTGTCTCAAAAAAGAAAAAGAAGGAAAGAAAGGTTTTTACTATCCCAATAACAACTCTTCAGGTAGTAGGATGAATTTCTTTCATTTATATTATACAACATATAGCTTTCCTGCATAACTCTTATTATTTTATAAATAATGAAACATGGGATTCTCTTAGGAATAGTTCTAAGATTATTTATTTGTTTGTTTGTTTGTTTGTTTGTTTGGAGACAGGGTTTTTTTTTCCTGTAATTTTGGCTGTCCTGGAACTCATTCTGCAGACCAGACTGGCCTCTAACTCATAGAGATTCACCTACTTCTGCCTCCTGAATGCTAGGATTAAAGCTGTGGACCACCACTATCCAGCTGGCTTGTTTATTTTAAAGTGTATTAGCAGTATCGCTGTGTATGTGCACACATGAGCATGCATGCATTAAATGTGTGGGGTGGAGCACCCATGCCAACGTGAGCGTGTTGAGGTCATAGAACAGCTTAACTGAGTTAGTTTTCTCTTTTCACTTGTTCGTATGTGGGTTCCTGGACTCCAGAGGCAGAACTCAGGTCTTCAGGCTGGCCGGGCAAGTGTTATTACCTGCTGAAGCATCTCTCTAGCCAAGACCATACTGCCTGTGGGCCAAAATTTGAACTCAGAGTCTCTGACTCTACTGTTATACTGTCTTAAAAATAGACACCTGAAGCAGGGTGATAATGGTGCCACCTCTAATTCCAGTACTCAAGAAGCAGAAGCAGGCAGATCTCTGAGTTTGAGGCCAGCTTGGTCTACAGAGCAAGTTCCAGGGCTACACAGAGAAATCCTGTCTCAAAAAAACAAAAACAAACAAACAAAAAACCAAAACAACAAAACACTACACACAATAATAGAATCTGCTCATTCCCCATCTCAGATATAACCTGAAACTTAGACCTTGATTTAAGAGGTCTCCAATTTCTGCTCCTCTTTAGTTTTAAATATTCAATATAATCTGTAGTAGCAAGAACCTAAAGTCGTGGAGAGGGTGTGTGAACTTGGGAATATATGGTGTGTGTGTGTGTGTGTGTGTGTGTGTGTGTGTGTGTGTGTACGTACATGTGCATTTTGTTTACATTCAATATGATAAGTGCTGAACAAAACAGGATTTGGAATGAGATCTAATTAGAGATTGACTCCATTACTATTATGCACTACCAGTATGACTGTGGGAATTGTGTTTGCTTTCTCTATTACCTTCATCTACAGAATTGAGATGATAATATTGCCTACATCAAAAGATAGTTTTGAGGTGCAGTCAAGGTTGTATATATAAAGCATGCTGCTCAGTGCTCAGCATGCAGACAGTATGCAACAGGTATACTGTTGCCATTGCTGCAGGGAAAGGGGGCAGTGGGGTAGTGATAGCAACTCTGATGATGGTATTTTTGCAGCTAGTAAAAACAAGCCCCATTAGGCATGTTAGTATTTGCCTATAGGCCTAATATTAGAGGCCTGGAGTGGGAGAATAGTGCATTCAGGGCCAGCAAAGGCTACATAATAACAGACTATCTCAATAAAAAAGAAATAAGGGAGGTGGGGCTATAAGATCAGCAGTAAGTTTATTTCCTTCTGGAGTGGGCAGTGGGGGGGAGGCAATAAGGCAAAGAACATTTTCTGAATGTCTACCCTATGCCACACTCTGTATAAAGCAGTTTAGAGACCCAAGGTGGAGAAATACAGGGAACAAAGGAATATAGATCCAATTTAAGGCTTAGCTCTGCTTCAGACACACATACACATGCTCCTCCGAACATGCAATCATAATAATGAAAAGCATCAAGAGTTTCTCTGTGCACCATAAGGTAATGCAAATTCAGTTGATTTTGTGATTCAGATTGAAAATAATATAGAGAGGTAGTGAACTGAAAAGCCCTGTATTCTCTGCAGTGAGTATCTGCAAATGTTGACTGATAATTCACCCATGAGAAAGAATGGGGATGCCTTTCCTTACAAGTACATATCCTGTCAGTCACTAATAGATCGGGGTGACAACCTTATATACTGTAACCTTAGCATTTTCCAATGCGCAGTACTGGACCTTTCCAAAATCAACACAAATGCTCTCCTGATGAGCTGCTGAGATATTTGACAGTTAACTGAATTAAAGAATAATGTAGTGCTCATTCCATCCCTGAAGCACACTACACATCCTACAGGCAGCTCATCTGGATGGGAGCTGTCTTTCTCAGGCAGCCCATGTGTTCTGAGCCTCTGTTGGTCTCCTTTCTTCAAAGAGGTATAGGCCATCCTTCTAGGTGAGTCAGCTAGCCTGGCAGTATCTCTTGGCAGTTCTTACTACTTCTGTGTACTTGCCCAAAAAGGAGTCTAGTGTATCTGGTCAGTTTCAGGAACTTCCTTTTCTTTATTTCCTGAGCTTAAAGAGCTTTCCTGATTGGTGGAATGTCTCAAAGGGAACTGCTACTCATCATTCTATTGTAGAAAGTATTTTGTAGTGTGAACACGTAACACATTTTTTTAAAAGTCTGGAAATATAAAAATAATAAATACCCAGGATAATAGCTTCCTCCAGGTTTGTGGTGCTTTCATAATTCCTCACTAATTCAGGCTGCAATATAACACAATAATTTAGTTTCACTATTTAAGAAATGGAAGGTCAGTGAGGGCCTTACAAGGCTTCCAGCTGGTCAGTAGCTGAAGAGGATTAAAAAAAAACACACAAGTTTATACAGGTCCAGAGACCAGGCTCTTTCTACCGAATCGTGTTTTTGCTTCTATTAAGAAATAAACTATTATTTTTGCTTCATGCTTTATATTTTATAATTTTAAATTTTACTGTAATTATATGTCAAGCACAATGAGTGTGGAGAATCTGTTGGACTAAGAGGCTTTGCAGTGGTTGGATGGGGTTGGTTCCAGGTCACATGAATATGATCTAAACAAATGCTCCCTGACGGGGTAGAACAGGGTTTGCTTGCAGGATACTGAGATTAGCAAAACCACAGCAAATATTTCTGAAAGTACTTGAAATATGGCTGGATATTTGAGGATCATCAGAGGCAGATCTAATAATGAAGGGAAGAAGATACAACAGGGGACAAATAAGATTATTTGAGCAGAGCCGCACCCACATATGGCGACTCTCTAAGAAACTGTATCTCAAGCCAGAGATGGCTCAACAGTTTCAGAATGCTATTGCTCTATCAGAGGAAGGGGCTTTGGATTTTAGCACACACACACAACACACACACACACACACACACACACACACACACACACAAATTAAAAGTCTTCTTTTAAAAGAGAGAGAAAAAATAGACACCTATAGTCCTTAAATCGGACCCTGCTTTGAACCAACAAACCAGCAACAAAGGATGCTTTTCAGAATGGGAAATATTTGTTTGTTTGTTTTGTTTTATGATTTGTTTTTTTGAGACAGAGTTTCACTGTGTAACACTAGTTGTTCCAGAACTCACTCCTGGACCAACCCTGATGGCCTCAAACTCAGATATCCTCCTTCCTCTGCCTAGTGCTGGGATGAAAGTGCTGCTCCCTGACCACCACCACCACCACCCAGCTGAGTTATAGACTATTAATCTCAGGGTCCTAGGTTCCAGGCCATTGGGCAGAGGAGAGAATTTGATCCTGCTTTTGTATGACTTTAATCCCTACCCTCAGGAGTCCTGGGACAGGCAGATCTCTGTGAGTTGGAGGCCAGCTTGGTCTGTATTAAGAGTTCCAGGCCAGCCAAGGCTACAACAAACAAAGAAAACACACAAAGGGAGTAGGCTAGGTGTTTAGCACAGTTGTGGGTGTGGTACAAGTTGTACCTAGTTTTAATGAAACCTTGGGTTCAACCCACAGCAGTGTGGGAAGAAAAGAAGGTGAGGAAGGAAGACAGACAGAGACAGAGAGACAGAGAGATTCTTAAATACAGTGAAACTTTACTGTGTGTGAATTTAAATAAATCCCAGGACAGAGGATTGATGATTATTATATTCTGAATTAAAAATAATTACATTCTGAATTGAAAAGTTAAACAATGATAGACATTAACGGATATTGAGCATGTAATGCACAGAAAACATCACAGACCAAAACCTTTCTAGGAGTCTTGAGGCTTTTTTGGTTTTGTTTTTTAAAAACAAAAAACCCCAAAACAAACAAACAACAAAAGGAAAAAAAACAAACAAAAACAACAACAACCATCACCACCAACAACCAAAAAAGATTTCTTGACAGAACATAGGCAAAGAGTTCTTCTTGGAGGATGTGGGCTGTGGATGAATACAATAGCCAAGCCACGGAGGAAGAGTTAAGGAAGTTGTCAGTTTAACAGCACAGATCTCCCCACTCCCCAGCCCCACCCTATGAGGGTTAGATCCCTGGCGAATCTAACCCTCACAGACTCTGAGCACCATTGCCTAATTTGTCTTTGGAAGCCCACTTGCTGTTGGCGTAGTGGGAGCCCAGCGCCTGACCTCCTGGCTGTCAGGGGCTGTAAGCTCCTAGACGAATAATCAAAGCTAATTACAAACACAAAGGGATGCTCATTTACAAAGAAATGACCCTGGTTACTTGTTGCTCCAACCGGAGGTCAACTGAGTCCTACTCAATTAGTACTTTCCCTGCGAGGTTGCTGTGACCTCTTCTAGGACCCCACACGCCTAGCAGCGGCTCAGCTTTCACCCACACTAAGCCACCCAGAAGCCTTTGACAGCTGAGGGCCAGGTTTGATCTCATGCTTAGTGATGACTGACGTCACCTAACCTTTAAGCGCAAATTTAAGGAGTCCACATCAAAATAAGTAAATAAATAAAGGGGGGGGGGGTGGAACCCAGCCGAATGGCTGATGTGGCCATTTATATGCTCTGACTAATGCGGCCCCTGATTTCCCTTCCAAATTAAATGCGTTCCGCTTAGTACATTTTCAACAGACGTTGCTCATCTGCTGGATTAATGAGTTTGCTGTGAAAGCTACTTCGGTAGCAATTCGAAACAAAAGCGTCTTAACGCGACAGCGGCTCTGCATCCCCAGCCTTCTCCATCTTCGCCCCTCTTCCTCCCTCTCCCTCCCCAGGGCAAATGCGTCCTTGTTGCCAGGACCGGGAAGCTGCAGTCGGCCGAGGATTCTCTTCTGTGTCACTACACTACATTAGGAATAAAACCTTCCACTTAAACACTTAAATGAAAACATCGAGAAACTAATTTACTATTTGCAATCACATGATTTAAGCCGGAGCTGCCTTAATTTCCTTCCATTTTGCTTCATATTCAATGTGCGCGCTCGCTAGATTGGTCTATGAAAAGGCTGTCTCCGAATCGCAACACTTAAGACCTCTTTCATTTTCTTTTTGATTAAATAATTGAAATTCCTGTCAGGGCCTGCACTTTACTGCCACACAGATTTGGTGTGTGAGGATAAAGACCCCCCCTTATTTATTTATTTATTTATTTACGTATTTATTTATTTATTTATTATTTATTTTTTATTTATTTGCTGTCTAGATCTTAAAAGCCAGAGGGCTTTAGTTCAGTGAGGGCTTGGGAAAATGGACGGAAGCTATTCACCCATTTCACGGAAATCTGTGCCCATTAAGTGATTGTTTGAGACAAATTAAGAGAAGCACGGCTTCTCACTTAGCCACCCCCATTCATCTGGAAGCTTCTTCCTGCTGGAAGCAGTCCAGCTCCACTGCTGCCAATACCAACCATTAGGAAAACAAACCGTGCGTGTACAGATACAAAGCGCACACCTATCAAGTAAGCCGAAGAAAGCTTCCCACCAAAGCAACTGACAATCTGTTTATATTGTGTGATGAATCTTGGGCCAGAAACCCCCGGAGAACCTCTGGCCCAAAGTAGATTTTTAAAAAGAATGGGGAAGGGCCCTGGCTCCGAAAAGGAGATAAGCTTCTGCTTCTCCCGCCCCAACATCTGCAGTGTGGTGTGTGTGTGTGTGTGTGTGTGTGTGTGTGTGTGTGTGTGTGTGTGTGTCTGTGTCTGTGTGTGTGTCTGTGTCTGTGTGTGTCTGTGTGTCTGTGTCTGTGTGTGTGTGTGTCTGTGTGTGTGTGTGTGTGTGTCTGTGTGTCTGTGTGTGTGTGTGTCTGTGTCTGTGTCTGTGTCTGTGTGTCTGTGTGTGTGTGTCTGTGTGTCTGTGTGTCTGTGTCTGTGTGTGTGTGTGTGTGTGCTTATTGCTTACTTTGCTCCATACTCCATAGTGAGTTGGCCTTTGAGCTCCTAAGGGTCTGCCTAGCTCTGCCTCTCATCTTGCTCTCAGAAGCACTGGGGTAGCACATCTGGCAAGTTCTGGGGGTTTGAACTCTCAATATAAAACTTTCTTTTCCTAGTGAGTCAACCTCCTCAGTTCAGGTGAACATTATTTTTTAATGTGGTAGGAGCAGGTATTTATATTTATGTGACTCTTCCTTTTTAAGATTTATTACACACACACACACACAATGTTTTGTTTGCATGTATGCAGAGGGCACCAGATCTCATTAGAGATAGTTATGAGTCACCATGAGATTTCTGGGAATTGAACTTAGGACCTCTGGAACAGCAGCCAGTTCCCTTAATCTGTGAGCCATCTCTCCAGCACTGTGGCTCTGCGTTTTGGACATGGGCTTCTGTAATGCCTATGCAGTTATAGAATGAGTTTCTGCATTTGAACACAAGGGGCACATCCTAATTTATAAGACTGGCCATTTGATACCCTAGGATGTACACCCAGATTTTTCTAGCTCTGTGTTTCCGGGTATATTATCATCTCAGAACCTCAGTCTCCTCTGTGGAATGGAGACACAGATGGCTTCTCCTTCCCCAAGATGGCTGACAGCTTTAAACGAGACAATACATGGACGTAGTCAGTGTAACATGGGAAAACTGTGGAATGGAAATCACGACACCGCTATGTGTACACACATCTTTACATGTTTGCAGTCTCTCAAATACTGTACCCACAGAAGATGGTCTCTTCCACATTCTTCCCACTTTAAAAAAAATGCAGAGAGGGAAGAAAGGAGGAAAAGAGAGAGAGAACCAAATCTCACACAGATAATTCAGTTGCAGAACACAGCCTTGAAGAATATCTGGTCTAGTCTCCACCCATCTGAAACACCTAACTCACATAAATGTCTTTCCCATAGGAGGCCTCAGTTTAATCCCATACAACCTCAACTTGTGATCCTCATTCCAACACTACTGTCATCTAGAATGCCATGCTCATCACAGAGAAGCTTTGCTGATATTAAAACCGATGCCAACCACTCAAGACCGGGCATGCTAATGTAAACCTGCAATCCCAGCACTGGGAAGCTAGGACAGGATAGTGAATTTGAAACCAGCCTCGGCTACATGACAAGACCTTGTCTGAGAAATAAAAGCAAAAACAGGAAAGAAAAACATTTCTACCGTCTTCTCTAAGTGTTCTTTTTCTCCAAATGCATATTCTCTAATCTTACACTATTACTCCTAATGTATTTTTCAATCTCTTGTGAATCTATCCATATAGCTTAAAACCATGATTCCTTTGATTTAAGAATAATATTCCAAGTATGGTCTGAACAACTATGAATAAAAACACATCTTGTGTTTAGTCACTGATTATTGACTCCAGCGTTTATAGACAATAGAAACTTGGCCACACATACAGGAATGATAATTCCGTGCAAAGAAGAAGCTCTCAACTATGCATGACCCAAGACAAGCATAACTTCCAAGGAGGCTGTTTCCCTCTCAGCCATGCTTCCCAGAATTTCCATTTCATTCTCAGCCACTGCAGATGGAATCTGGGAACACTGTTCATTTTTAACCCTAACCTAAAAAGTAAAAGGAAGACCAGTGAATAGCACTTACAGAGAAAACCTGACGGCCCAAGTTTGATCTCAAGACATCTGTAAAGCTGAAAGGAAAGAACTGACTCCACAAGTTGTCCTCTGACCTACCCATATACATGCTGTACACATGCCATAGCATATTCATGCACCCACACACAAATAAGCATGCAAATGCCATCAACATACACGATAATTAGTAATAAGAATAAAACATAAGAGAATACTTCTCAGAGCAAGGTGTGGTAGCAAACACCTGAAGTCATAGAACTCAGGAGGAAGAGGCAGGATGATTGACATTTTGAGGTCTACCTGTCATGAAAATGACATGAATCATGAAGATCACACTTGAACATGGGAGGTAAGATGGGTGTTCAGGTGGAAGACACAGGTAGCAAGCCGGAATTCCCTTTCCCTGAAGCAGTGGTTCTCAACCTTCTTAATTCTGTGACCCCTTTTCCCTGGTTTTTGTTGTTTTGATTTGTTTTGTTGAGACAGGGTTTCTCTGTGTAGCCCTGGCTGTCCTGTAACTTGCTTTGTAGACCAGGCTGGCCTTGGAGTCATAGAGATCCACCTGTCTCTGCCTCCCAAATACTGAGATTACAGGCCTGAGCCACCACCACCAAGCTTTTTGTATGACCTTTTAATATAGCTTCCCATGTTGTGCTGACCCCCAGCCATAAAATTATTTTCATTGCTACCTCAGAACTGTAATTTTGCTACTGTTATGAATTGTAATATAAATATCTGATATGCAATCCTGTAAAAAGGTTCTTTGCCCCCAAAGGGAATCAAGATCCACGGGTTAATAACTTCTGCTCTAAGGCAAAACTAACAGACCCCATTCACACAGAAAAAAAATGTTTGCCTTTCTGAGTCAGCTTTACCTTGCTTAATGTAATATTTTCTAGCTCCATCCATTGTCTTGCAAATTTCACAAGTCCATTCAACTTTATGACTGAATAAAATGCCATTGTGTCTATGTACCACATTTTTGTTACCAGTTCATCTGTTGGTGGACATCCAGGCTGATTCTGTTTCCTTAGTATTGAGAAAAGAATGGAATCAGCATAGATGTGCTAGGAGTCTGCACATGTGTCAAGGCTCCAGCTTCTGTAAGCTGACTCCCCCTCCCCTTCCCTCTCACAATAGAATCTTTCCATATTTGAGATGTTCCCTTCCCTGTCCCAAGTCTGATGGGCAATTCGGAACATACTAGGTATCTGCTATGCACACTTGTTACATGATTTGTGCTGAGGACTTGGGGAAGGATGACTTTGAAGACCCCAATAGCTAGGGGAAAGGTGAATAAGATTGCTGCTTCTGGGGCTTTGGAGAATGCTCTTCTGGTCTCTTGTGATCGGAAAAGCAATGACCAGAGCTTGGCCAATGAATACATCCATGATGAAAATAGAGGAGCTGGGATTTGGTTCTAGATGACCACTTAGACTGGTTTTTAAACTTACCAGTGAGATGTAGGAAAGCAACCAACACAAAGTAAGGTGGAACCAAAAGATGGAGAGCTGTTCCCACCAAAGTCTACTTATGCTGCCCCATGGTACACAGTGAATCCTGACTCATCTCTTACCTGAGCCATGAACCCTGCTCTGAGGAGACTCCAGAATCCACTCACATTTTTGCTAGCTTCCATCTGCTACAATTTCAGTGCTTTATCTCTAGAAGCAGACAAATGAGCTGGAGCTTGAGTTCCCAGAATACTGGGTTCTATACAAGTGCTCACATATGACAAAGCTAGAATTACTAAATGAATGTGGCCAATGGAAGGATTCCTTCAAACTGTCTTATATACAGGGCATCGTCCTATATGTATTCCTGGCTGCCTTGAAATTCAGTATTTAGGCCAGGCTGGCACTGAACTCACGGAGTTCAGACTGCCTCTGCTGCTTGAGTGTTGATATTAAAGGTATGTACCCCCATACCAAGCTAACCTTTTATTCTAATGTTATGACAACGTGAGTGTAGTGGGATTGTGTTACATTGTAAATAATTGTCCCACCTACTAGTTTAATAGATTGGCTGAAGGCAGACAGGAAGTGTAGGCGGGACTACCAGACTGGGAAAACCCTGGGAACAGGAAGAACAGAACAAAGATGCCACAGAGACACCAGACAAGCCAGAAGATGCAGAGGACAACTATACTGCTCTGAACAGGATAAGAATCATGGGTTCGTTTAAGAATAAAGAGTTAGTTAGTTAGATGCCTGGGCCTTAGGCTGATCGGCATAAAATTAATGTAAATGTCTGTGTGTCTCTGTGGGACTGCAGGTCAGCGGGTCCAGGCCATGAGGCTGGGCCAGAAAGTCCAAGCCAGAAAGCTCATACAACAATGAGCTGTAAGAAGACAAGAACTTGAAAATTCTGTTCTCTGTTTTAGCACCAACTCCCAGAAAACACATGTACATGATAGGCAACCCATAAATACATGTGAAATAAATAAGGAAATAAAGTATGCCATTTCTATTTTTATTTCTATTATTATTATTTCTATTAGTAAAATATCATTTTCCAATAAACTGATATTAATAATAATATTCTTGAGAATATTTTTATTGGAAAAGATCTGAGCAAATAACTATTTTGTGAAGAGTTACTGATCTGTAATGCCTGCATTTACCTCTAGATTAGATAATTATTGACAGCCACTTAGTCTTGTAATCCCTCAGACACTGAGTGAAAATTCTTCAAAGATTGTTAGACAAACCATGACAGGCGTGTTGCACAAATAAAGGAAAATCAGGGCCAAATCTCTGGGAAAGGCAGAGATATCAGAGAGTAAACACCACAGTCAGATCTTACCCAGCTGTCCTCCAGCTTCCTCAGCCTCCCTCCTCCTGGCTTCTTCTGCCTGCTCTGTCTTTTCTATGCCTGCCTTAAATATTTTCTTTGCTCAGTTAAGGCGTGGCCCCACCACTGCCTGCCTGGGAGCCTGGAACTCCTTCTGTAAACTAAGATGACCTCAAACTCAGAATATCCACTCCCAGGATATTCCCTGTGCTGGGATTAAAGGTGTGAGTTACCACTGTCTGATCCTCCTAGACTGACTATGGGTAGATCCCTCTGATATCTCCGAATGATTTTATTATGTTTGAAACTATCCCCACACAGGCGTCTCCCTCTGAGGTTTGCATAATCTGGATTGAGATTGTGGTAAAGAGACAAGTATGATGCCATAATCTGACAACTATCAAGAGGATGGGGTAGGAGAACTGTAAATTAATTCCAGACCAGTGTTGGTTCATGCCTTTACTCACTGAGCCCTCTCACCGGTCCGATTACTGCATTCTTTTGACAGATCATTGTAATGTCCAATCTCCAGGTGAGATGGGGAAAAGCCTCTTACCTCTTCATCTACAGCTTCATCACTAGCCTGTATACTATGAGAAAAGAGACAGAAACTAACCCAGTCACATGCAAACCTTAGCAATTCTCTATAAAGCCTTCATGTAGCCGATTTTGTGACTTATGAAGTTGAAGCTTTCTATGTACAGATTCCAGTTCTCAGGACTGATGATGATTCAGGGTGGACTATTTTTTTAATTTTCATTTTATGTATATGAATATTTTGCCTACAAGTGTAACTGCACACCTCTTACTTTTCTGGTGCCTGGTACCCTCAAAGACCAGAAAAGGGCATCAAAACCCTGAGAACTAGAGTTATAGATGTTTGTGAGCTGCCATGTGGGAACTTGGAATTGAACTCTGGTCCTCTGGAAGAGCAGCCAGTACTCTTAACCAGTAAGCCATCTCTCCAGCCCCTGGGCCATTTTTTATTGTGGAGGCTGCCTTCAGTGTTTCAAGAAGTTTGGGCAACATCTATGGCTTCTACCCACTACATACCATTAGCACCCTCACACATGTGGATAGAGTCTCTGGAAGAGTGATAAGGATGTGCCTAGTTCTCCACAGCTGAGAACTACACTCCAATGAGTATTTTACAAGCCAGGTTCAGTCCTCTAAGAATTAGATAACATCTCATGAGAACTAGACAGTCACATCTCTGTATGCTTCTTGAAACAGGACCAAGAAAAACTTTAGACTAAGGGTAATGATGTAGAAGGTTTAGGCTGCTGGACATGCTCAAAGCATGCTTCCTGTTCATTCATGCAAGTGCTTGTCAATATGTCTATTCAATATACTATGGACACCATTCTATTGGCCAGAAAAAAAATCTAACATCAATTGTGGATATTTAAAAAAAAACCCAACTCTGTGATAAAAGAAAATAAAGATCACTAGAGTGCTGACGTCGGCCACTTCAAGGGTAATGCACTTTTCATTAGAGATATTAAAGTGTTAAATGACCAAACTTGAAGTGTGAAATATACAGTGCACTCTCTGTACAAAGGCAATTTTAAGTCAGAGCAACACAAACCAGGTACGGCAGTGTGCGATTTTAATCTCAGGACCCAGGAGGTTGAGCAGGTTGAGCAGGCAGATGGCCAATTTGAAATCAGTCGGAACCACACGGTATGTTCCAAGTCAGCTTAGGCTGACTAGTTAGACCCTGTTTCAGAAATAAATAAATGCTTGGGTGTGTTGGTGCACAGCTATAATCCCAGAACTTGAGAAATAAAAGCAGAAGGATCATCAAGTAGGAGGTCAAAGTCATCTTCAGCATTTTTGAAGCTATCTTGAGCTACCTTAGATCTTGACTCAAATTAAATAAATAAAAATTAAACAAGCAGGGAGGAAGGAAGGGGAGGAGAGGAAGGAGGGATGGAGGGAAAGAGGGAGGGAGGGAAGAAAGAGAGAAGACGCAACCTAATAGCTTGAAGGACAGCAATTTAGGCATTCCAGATGTTGGTGCTGCTGTTATTATTTTAGCAGTGTTATTAGTTCATTAAATCCCCAAGGCTGAAATCTACTGCCCCACATCAGAAAGCTTATTTATGAGTGCCTGTGAGGGGAAGGCAAGTTCCTCCATGGGGACTCTTGCACTCAGACTGTTCCTGCATGTGATTTGCTGCCTGATTTCAATGAAAACCAACATCCCCAGCCACTTTTCCCAACTGGCAGTGAGACTGGTGTGCATCAGAAGTCAGCTCAGAGTCCATGTTGGGAATGAGTTACATGACTGCCAGCTAGAGTTTGTTCCTCAGCAAGTTTGTGTGTATAAGAATGCACAAGTTGCAATTAATTCCCAGCGAAGTCGCTCCTTAAGTTAATTAGAAATGCAAAGTGTGAGTCTAAATGTTATGAGATTATAAAATGGCTTAATAATGGGAACAATGAGATTGAAACATATGCATTCTGGCCATGTAAATATTTCCTAACAGTGCCAATCTGATTTCATTTGCCTAATCATTCCATTGATATGCAGCTACCAGCCTGCAGATAGAAAGGCTGAATTGCAACAGATCACCCTTCTAATGTCATAATTATTAATCTTGGAGGGAAATGGAGCTGCCACAGTCTAATGCAGGCTGCTGGGCCCCTTGAATTGAAATGGGGATAACAGTGCTGAGGAAGGAGGAGGAAGGTGATACTCCAGCCCCAACATCCCTACTCAGCTTGCTGACTGGTATTTAGGTAATTAGGAAACTCAACAAATTAAAATGACAAGATTGCTGTGGAGAAGTTGGGCATCAGTTTCCCAGACCCCAGTGAAACACACACACGCATACATACACACACATACCACACACACAGGCGCATGCACACGCATACACACACATGCACATACACATACACACATGCATACACACATGCACATATACACACATGCACATACACATACACACACTCATACACACATGCACATATACACACATACACACACATACACATACATACACATATACACACATACACACACACCACACATGTATACACACATACACACACACCACATGTGTACACACATGCACATACACACACACCACATGTGTACACACATGCACATACACATACACACACGCATACACACAGGTGCATGCACACGCATACACACACATGCACATACACATACACACACACATACACACATGAACATACACATACACACACGCATACACACATGCACATACACATACACACACGCATACACACATGCACATATACACACACATGTACACACACATACACACACACGCATACACACATACACACACAACACACATACACACACATGCACACACATACACACACATGTACACACACATGTACACACACATACATATACACATACACACATGCATACACACACATACACATGCACACACACCACACACACGTGCATACACACATATGCATACACACACACATGCACACGTACATGCACATACACAGGTAAAAGAGAGAACTTTTTGTGGCCCTGGGAGCACCCAAGACTGAGCATTCAGGTGACAAATAAATGGGGACTGAGCGAGCAGGGCAGATATGACTTCTCTTTGCTTCCTGTATTTTGTCGGTACGCTCTATACCTTACACATACAAAACCTCACTTCCAACTGAATCAATTGACCACATTCTTTCCATTATGAATTCAGTAGCCTGTGTATGTCTTGTCTCTCCATTTTGAATATAAAGAATGTCCAGTCAGGATATTCTCTGTACTTCCCACGGCAGAGTAATGGTGAGTGAGTGTGTGAGTGTGTGTGTGTGTATGTATGTGTGTGCATGTGTGTGTATATATGTGTGTATGTGAGTGTGCATGTGTATATGTGTGTGTATATATGTGTGTATGTGAGTGTGCATGTGTATATGTGTGTGTATGTATGTGTGTGTGAGTGCGCATGTGTGTATATATGTGTATGTATGTGTGTATATGTATGTATGTGTGTGAATGTGCATGTGTGTGTATATATGTGTGTGTATGTGAGTGTGCATTTGTGTATATATGTGTGTGTATGTATGTGTGTATATGTATGTATGTGTGTGAATGTGCATGTGTGTATATATGTGTATGTGAGTGTGCATTTGTGTATATATGTGTGTATGTGTGTGAATATGTGTGAGTGTGCATGCGTGAGTGTGTGTGTGAGTGAGTGTGCATGTGTGAATGTGTGTGTGTGTTACAGCACATGTAGAGGTCAAAAGACAACCTCAGCTGTCAGTCTTCTCTTTCCTCTTTGGCTGAGGCAGGGTTCTTTGCCATCTGACACAGAATACAAGGCCAAGGCCCACAAGCCCCTGAGGAGCCACTTGTCTCCACCTCCCATCTCACTGTGGTGATATATTGTATATTTAATCAAAAAAATCAGCCTGTAATATGAGCGAACTGAATCGCCCACAGTGAAGCCATGAGGGTCAGAGAGTGGTGACTCATGCCTTTAATCCCATCACTCAGGAAACAGATCTTTCTGTGTTTCTGTGAGTTCAAGGCCTAACAACCAAACAGTAGTATCTCACACCTTTAATCCTAACTCTAGGATTATGATGCAGAGTTGAACCAGGAAGTGAAACATCTTGGTGGGGAAGATCTTAAGGCAGGAGAAGGCAGAAATTCATCCATTCTGTAGGAGGAACCAGCCAGGCTGAAGACCGTTGAAGACAGCATTTATCCTGTTTGGCCTGAGAAGTTGGCTGGGTGAGAACTGACTATGGTCTGTTTCCTCTCTCTGATATTCCAGCTTTTCTCCAATATCTGGCTCTAGGTTTTCATTATATGCTAACTAGAGTTTGTGCGATATTTGGCGCTCAATTTTGGGAGCACAAATGCAAAAAAAGCCACCTGCAGGCCAGAGCTACATGTGGTTGGAGTAACTACCAGCTGGTTAGATTTCTGTTAGGAGTTAACCTCCAGCTGAAGCAGAGCCGGTCACACATGTTCATCTGGGTAAATTTTTTGGACAGAAGCCTCTCTCTCCTTATGGGTTGTGGTTTTTTTGGTTTCTTGGTTTTTTTCTCATTTTGGATTCCCTCCTGGGCTGCTACCACATTAGGTTGTTGCCCCACTTCACAGTCATCTGAATCTTCATTGGCAACAAGCTTGGGGAATAAATTGGGATTTCTTAAAAAGGGGGATTTGTTGAAGGCAGAGAGAGAACTTTTTCCCCACAGAAAAAACAGGAAAGAGCACAGCCTAGATTTATGCCAAATGGCAGCTTTGAATGAGTGGGATAGAATTGAAGAAATCAGAAAGAAAATTGAATCCTTTACAAGAGTGATTCAAAGGCCAAAAAAAAAAAAAAAAAAAAACCTTTACTTTTTGAATCTTATAACTGTGGTGATAACTTGGTAAAAAGAGGTAATTTCTAGAGGTATAAGAAAAAAATCAGGATATCAAATGTTACAACTGTAGAAGACAAGGTCACATAAAAAGGTCTATAAACAAGGCATTCCCAGAAACAATGTCTTTGTTAGAAATAAGCTCAAGAGAACAGCCCTCTCTTCTGGAGGATGCAAAAGCTGTGGCAAAGGGAGGCAGTGAACTAATACTGCAGGCGAACAAGGGACGGGCAAGGTAACTTTTTGGGAAACACCCTGAGGGGGCTTTTGAAAGTCTCCATATCAAATCCAGCTCAGTCTCATGCTGCATCATGGAGGAAACACTTTCCCAGAGCAATTAAAGAAACTAAAACATGTTCCAAAAAACCACACTGCTCCGGATAATAGAAAACCTATAGAAAAGAGAACAAAAAATTCAGAAAAAAACTAAAGCAGTATTTTGACAAACATCTATAATAAACAAAGGCCAAGTTTTAAAATACAAATAAGTATTGTCATTGAAGGTTTGGTGAACACAGCTGTTAGGCGGGATATGATAAAGGTGTGATTTTAAGTTCAAACTTGCATTTAGCAGTATAACTGTAGGCAAGTCACCTGACCCCTGTGAGCCTTCATTTTCCCAGTTACAATCCGGGTATTTGCGACACCTGCCTTATAGTTTTGTTGTGGAGGGATATTTAAGAAGTTGTGAGTGCAGGAGAGCTGTCTCCACCCCTTGCCTGAGAGTGGCAGTCCCAGCAGAGACCAAGACAAACCTACTTCCCAGACCCACATCCGGGACTTTGAGTTGGCCCACCCCCATCTATTGTGTCTCTGACCTTCTGGAGCACATGAAGGGACTAGTCTATAGGAACCACAGCTGCTGGGTCTCTACAACTCGGGACACTAGCAGGATATCACAGAGGAGTTACGGTGAGGATCCAGCACTGAGGATGTATCAGAAGCCAGAGGCCGTGATCCAGAGCCACAACTCCTTACAACAAACATTTGCAAGTAAAGCTGTTTGGACAAAAGGGTCTAAGGTGTGACACACTGCAGCTCCCAGTCCCACTAAGGTGAATGAAGAGATAATGGAGAGGCAGGAAAGATGGAGGAGGTAATCATTTTGTTTTGTTTTACATTGTTTTAACTCTTTTTTTTTTTTAAATTTTCTCTTGCGGGGAGAACACTGCAAAGGTGAAGGGTAAATATGGAGGGATGGAAAAATGAGTGAGATTGGGGTGCATAATGTGAAATTCCCAAATAATCAATAAAAAATTATGTCATAAAATTTTTCTAAAGAGTATTTAGGGGCAGAAGAGATGGCCCAGCAGTTAAGAGCACTAGCTATTCTTCCAGAGAACCTCGGTCAGTTCCCAGAACCCACATGGTGGCTCACAGCCGTCTAGAGTCTCAGTTTCAGGGGATCTGACACCCTCACACAGACGCGCAGGCAAACTACCAACTCATATAAAATAAACAGAAGTAAGTCACGTTTTAAAAAATAATTTTTATTTCCAAAACCTGTCTATAAGACTCATAAAATTATTAAATATATTAAATCTAAACATACCTTTTCTGCTTACTTCCTAAAATATTGAGTAGATTATTTCATTTCCTTAGACCTTGAAGTTTTGTTAAGCAGGTATGAGTATAAAGGTTGACATGATATAAATAAAAAAATTCGCTGGATTCTCAGAGAGCTCTCTATATGCTATTTGCTATTACTATTATTGCTTTATAACTTACATTATTGTGAATATTATAACAGAAATGATGCTGTTCTTTTAAATCATTAATTACCTATCCTTATTCATTATAAAATAAATAAGGGGGCTTCACATCGGACTCCAGGAGGCCTACTAACTTATTGGTATTGCTACAAACATTTTCCCTGGTTGCTTTCTTGACAGCCTGCCCACAGAATGGTGGGCTGTTGTGTCCACGTATGTCTAACTGTAAAGTGTGTCCTATAGGAATCACAATCACTAACCTTACAGGGCTCTACATCTGTTGAGAGGCACTCTAGAGAGCTAATTCAATTCCTGTAACATCCCTAATAAAGTTGGTTCTATCCACATCTTGCTGCTGAAGGTAACAGATCTGGGTAGATGGCTCTGTGGGCAAGGTTGTTGTGCAAACAAAGGAGCTGAGCTCGGATTCACAGGACTCAGGCAAAAGCCAGGTGCCACAATGCGTGTCTGTATTCCCAGCACTAGGGAGGTGCAGACAGGCGGATCCTTGGGGTGTGCTGGCCTGCCAATTCAGCCAACCTGGTAACTCCGGAATCAGACCTTGTCCCCCCAAAATAAGGTGGAGAACAATAGAGCAAGACACCGGAAGTTGATTTCTGGCTTCCACAAGTGCATGTACATGAACTTGCATGCACATAAGAAAGAAAATAAAGGTAAAAAGAGGTACATATCTTCTCTGAAGCAAAAGTGTCATCAGACTGTAGAACTGGGTATTAACATCACAGAGTCTGGTGCCAGATTCCATTTGTGTCCCTGCAGTGTTACTGAACCACACTGGGCTCCTTCCTTACTGCAAAGGAATGTGCTCCCATGCCATCCTTGGAGTCTTTCAGTGATAGGCCCAGAGAGGGTTTGATTGCCAAACTGTTTTCATTCGGAACCTCCATGCAGGTGTACCATGGTGGCATCAGTCTTCACCAGCTCACTTGGGATCCCCCTCCCTTATTTGCATATTTCACTTGTCTAGCTCCTATGGACATTGGGATGAACAACCGTGGACTATGAGAATCTCAATCTAGCATTTAGACTTGAACCTAAGGAGGCTGCTGCATTCAGGGACCTATGGAGCTCCAGTAAGTCAGACTCAGATAAAGGGCTGCAATATGAGAGGAAGTCCTCTCAGACCTCAGTAAGGGGAAAATCCTTGAAGCTGAGGAGGCCTGCAAGGTTCTGGGGTGAGAGGTCTGGCGTGCTTCACTTGGTATTCTCGGGTGAGAGCTCAGGCTTCTGTTAACTGCCTTTGCAAGCATCTCAGTCATTTACTCACCCTGAGTCTTTGAGGCAGAGTTCCCAAAAGGCAGCTTCTCATTCAGCACCTCACCACTGAGCTAGGTCCTACTCTGCATTATCAGGATACTTCTTCTCCAAGACACATATAAGCTTCCAGCTCATAACTTGCAGACCACCGAGAAGAAGGCTTGGAGAATTATTGTCAGGAGTTTTTCCAGGGCATCAGCAACTGAATTGAATGAGGCAGTTGACTTAGCTCTCGAAGTACAGCCAGGGACAGCAGAAGTGACATACAGTCAACTCATGCATGGTATCCAGGAGAAATTGGTTCCTGGATGTCCTGCACATACAACACCCAAGGATGCTCAGGTACAGCTCATGGTTTGCATGTACATTGTTTGCTTGTTTGCTTATTGAAGCTGGTTCTGATTCTATAAACAAAGCTGGCCTGAAATTCATTATATAGCCTAGGCTGGCCTCTAATTTATAATCCTGCATTAACCTCCCAAGTGCTGGGATGGCATTATCTTCAGATTGCTTACAATGCTAATAATGTAAATGCAAAGTAGGTGGGTATGTTATATTGTATTGCTGAAAGCATGTTGATAAGACATGAAACTGGAAAGGGGCCATGAGGTAGGGGAAAGGTGTTGATGAAGGAGGGAAGAAATAGAACATGTAAAATAAAAGAAAAAAATGCCACTGGAAATGGAAGGGTCCAAGGGTACGGGACAGAGGGGAGAGGTGACAATCAAGGAAACCAAATTATGCTTGAAAATGCCATCATGATCCCTAACATCTCGTATGCTAATTAAAGATTTTGTTTTTTGAGACAGGGTTTCTCTGTAGCCTCAATAGACTGGCTTCGAACTCACGAAGTGCTGCCTGCCTCTGCCTCCCAAGTGCTGGGATTAAAGGCAAGTGCCACTACCACCCGGCTAGAGTTGTTTTTTAATTTTTAAATAACCCAAGGTTGGAAAGATGCCTAAGCGAATAAAGGCACTTTCCACCAAGCCTGGCCACCTGAGTTTGATCCCTGAGAACCCTCAAGGGCAGATTGCCCTCAGACCTGCGCTTGTATACCATGGCATGTGCACTCCCTCAGTGGAGTAGTACACACACAGGCACACACACAAACACAGGGAGAGGGGGAAACATTGAACAGTGGTGTGGAAAATAAAAAACAAAAAAATTCAAACACGTTTAGTACAAGTGTAATTTTTTTCAAATATTTTCCAATATGATCATTTTGGGTACAGCTCAGTGGTGACATGCTTACCTAGCATGCATCAGATCACGGGGTTCTGGGCTAACAAAATGGCACCTGCTGTGTCAGCCTGATGACCCAAGTTCAGTCCCTAAATCACATGATTGGAAGAAAAGGATCAACTCCTGAAAATTGTCCTCTGACTTCCACATACCAGCAACACACACACACACACACACACACACACACACACACACACACACACACGAGAAGAAACAAGACCCTAGGTTCCATCCTAAGCCCTGCTGAGAAAAATTAAATAGTTTCTGTCTTACTGGGTTGAATCTGTGCACGCAGGGCCTGCCTATTGAGGATAGCAGTTATGAGTGCAGAGGCTGAAGCAGGAGAGTCAGGGACTAAGTCTTGGCTTTCCTTCTCTTTGTTACCTTAGGCAAGCCTTTAGCGTTTTAGTGCCACATTCCTTGTTTTGGAACAGAACTAAGTGGAACTAATTATAGCCCTTAGCTTGGACCACTGTGGTGATTAGGTTAGCCCGCATAAATCATTTACAGTGGTGTATGATACACCGTACTCAAACGAGTAAAGACTGTTTTTGTTACATGCAAATCAATGTCTCAGATGTATGGATGTGATTTCTATATCTGACCTCCCCCATTCCTTTGGCCAGTCATCCCTATGGCCTTGCTGTGGGCTGTAGACAAAGAAAGGACTCTCACGGGGCTCTGGTGGGCAAGAGGTAATAGGTTGGACCCAATTAGGACAAGATCCTTAGAACAGATGTTGCTTGTATGCCGGGGAGGGGATGAAAGAATTGGTTCCAGAGGCTTGGGACCTGATTGTAGAAGATGCTAATTGATTTCTTGCCGACAATTTTTCACCCTTAAATGAACAAGAAAGAGGGTATCACTGAGGCTCATGTATTTCACCGGCTACTACATATGTTTCCAGAGAGAAGTGAAATTGTCTTTTTTTTTTCCTCTCCATAAGAAACATAGTCTCAGTGCCCACGAAAACAGGCCTCTCACAAAGGATCTCCTTTATCCCTCTCCAGAAGAGGAAAAGAGAAAGCACAAGAAAAAATGCCTGGTGCAGAGCACCAATTCCTACTTTATAGATGTGGAATGCCCAGGATGCTATAAAATCATCACAGTCTTTAGCCATGCACAAATGGTAATCTTGTGTATGTTGGCTGCTTCAGTGTCCTCTGTTAGCCTACAGGTGGGAAAGTGTGGCTGACAGAAGGATGATCTTCAGGAGGAGGAAGCCCTGAGAACACTTGATTCAAGATGAGTAGGAACCATTGCAACACACATATTTTAAAGATAGATACATAGATAAATAGACAGACAGGTAGGTGAGTGGATGGATGGATGGATGGATGGATGGATGGATGGGGATAATGGATGGATAGATAGAGGATGGATAGACAGACAGACAGACAGACAGACAGATATATAAGTAGGTAGGTAGATAGAGGAGGAACATAATTTCATTTGTTTGTCCCAGCCCTGGCAGATCTTCAAAGCTTGAAGTGGATAAAGGTTGCCTTCAAAATTGCACGAGAGTGCTACCTCTTGCACACGATGGGATAGCCAAAGGCCTGGGAAATCCAGGTGGGTTTGACATTTCATCGGTGGGGAATTTGGGGAGAGGGTGAGGATGAGGCACTAACCTTAGAGAAGAATCAGACCCAACAATGGAAGAGGTCTCTAAGAATCGCGCCACCTTCCAACTCTCTGTCCCCTGTATCTTGCCTCTTATTGCTATGTCCTGCTGAACTGTCAGTCTGGCGACGTCACTGTCCTTGAGAAGAGTTTTGTCTTAAGCATGACATCAGACACTGACTGCATGCTAGGCACTGTTTCCTTTACGCTTCCCCATTAACACATTTACTCCCTGCAGAAATTCTATGAGATAGGCACACTTGCTATCCTGTGCTACAAAGAATTTAAAAGGCGGAGGTCACACATAGACTGAACTGGGAATCCTGACAGAGTCCCGTGCCTCTGTTCTCCTTGTGCCTCCAAACCTTGACACAATAGGAGCTCAATGTACAATGCTGAATTTAGAGCACAGACAGCAGTGGAACTGAGGCTCTGAGCATCATGCTGAGTGCACCATACATACCAGCTAAAGAACTGACTGCCAAGAAGATGGGTTTAAAGCTGTGACCTGAGGCTAGCCAGATGGCTCATCAGATCAAAGTGCCTGCTGTCAAGCCTGACAACCTGTGTTTGATCCCCACGACCAACATGGTGGAAGGAGAGAACTCTGACCTCCACAGTGGCGCTGTGGCAGATACGCACATGCATACACGGATAGCGAAGAAAATAAACAGTTAGTGAAGCTGTGATTCTATCATAGCATCTGTCACCCACCTGGAGGTAATGCCAGCAAGAGGGGGAAACCATTGGGGAGCTAGCTCACCTGCTTGGCTGTGCAAATCAATTCTAAGTTGTAATTATGTCCTTTGGGCAACTTAGGAATGCAGAGCCTGGTGTGTGCAGGACAACTCTTCTACAGTGAATTACATCCCCAGCCTCCTTCCTCCTTTCCAATTCTGTCACTTCTGTCACCTCCTCTATTCAAAAACTGATTGCCGCCTTGTCTTTTTTTTTGTATTGTTTTGAGTGTGTGTGTAGCATATAAATGCGTGCACCTGTGTGCACATGCACACTTACCCAGGTACCTATGGAAGCCAGATGCTAATGCCTTCCTCAGATGCTTCACGATTCACCATTTTGACTAGGCTAGCGGGCCACTGAGTCCTGGAAATCTGCCCATCTACTCTCTGCCTCTGAGAATACATGTGCATGACCCTGCATCTGACTTTTATGTAGGTGATGAGGACCCAAACTTGGGTTCTCATGATTATGTGGAAAACTCACCGGACCATCTACCCAGATCCACACTGCTGTGGGGATAATGCTCTTGTTCCCTGTAAAGATGTGTTACTCATATTGGTTTCATAAAATGCTGGCTGGTTGGTAGCCAGGCATGGATTATAGGCAGGGCAACCAGACACTAGGAGAATTCTGGGAAGAGGAAAGGCAGAGCAGCAGTCACCAGCTAGAGAGAAAGCAAGATGGGAATGCTGGGCTGAGCAAAGGTGCTAAGTCACACAGCTAAACATAGGTAATAATTATGGGTTAATTTAAGTGTAAAAGCTACATAACAATATGCTTGAGCTACTGGCCCAGCAATTACTATCATATTAAGCCTCCAAGTCAATTATTTGAGAAGCAGGTACTGAGTATTTGAGAGTTTCTGGCAGGACAGCAACTTCCGACTTCACCATATCTCTTTTTTTAAAAAAATATTTATCTATTGTAGTGGATTTATGATGCTACATTGTAAATAACTGTCTCACCTACAAGCTTAATAAAAAGTACTGCGGGGATTTAATAAAAGCTCTGAAAGTTTTGGAGATATAAGGATCTAACCACAGTCAGTCTAGGAGGATCAGAGAGTGGTGATTCACACCTTTAATCTCAGCACAAGGCATATCCCGGGAGTGGTGACCTACGCCCTTAATCCAAACTGAGTTCAAGTTCATCTTAGTTTACAGGAGTTCCAGGTTCCCAGGCAGGCAGTGGTGGGGTCACGCCTTAACTGAGCAAGAGTTAACATCTTCCCGGACAGTCTTTCTCCTATTTCATGCCTTTTTGTTTATTTTCATTAGGGTCTTGTGCAGGTAGCCACAGCTGCTGTGTGTTCATGATGGCAGTGGCCAAGTCACATCTAGCTTCAAAGCACTTCCTTACTGTCTCTCGGCTCCTCTTCCTTGACAGCCCTAAAGAGGTAATGCAGATGTCCTATGGTCATTCTCAGTGTTTGATCAACTGTGGGATTCTGCATTGTCTCCCTCAGACCCAGGCTGATAGCAACACTATTCTACGAATATAATCAAAAGC
This sequence comes from Phyllotis vaccarum, assembly GCA_033318265.1. Taxonomy (NCBI): domain Eukaryota; kingdom Metazoa; phylum Chordata; class Mammalia; order Rodentia; family Cricetidae; genus Phyllotis; species Phyllotis vaccarum. The sequence continues at coordinate 90,553,499 of JARWLC010000012.1, forward strand.
ATTTAGAAGGCAGTTTGGCTGTAAGTCACACCAATGCCAAATTTCCTCCTAGAGCATGTGACCTTCTTGGCCATAAGCTTCTGATCGGGTTTACAGTACGGGGCGTGCATTCCCTCCCATGGAGTGGGCCTCAGAGTCTAGCAAGAGTCCCAGTCTTGTCACTATTGCATATTCGTATGCATGTATCTTGGGTTTGTTGTTTTGGTTGGCTTTGCTTTGATGGGTAAAATCTTTTAAATGTGGGGCCACCGCAAAAGAAGAATAATATAGGATACCCAGGCCCAGCTCCTGGAAAGTCCTCCTTGGTCACATCCTCAGTGGTCAGGGAACAGTAAGATCCAAAGCATTAGAACCTGGTCTTGTAATACATGCTACACTTGGAACCCTCAGGTAGGGATTGATGCAAATTCAGAAACCAGCTTGAGATAATAGTAATGCCTCAAAGGACAGAGGGAGGGAGGGAGGGGGGAGGGAGAGAGGGGGGAGGGAGGGAGGGAGGGGGAGGGGGGAGGGGGGAGGGAGCTAATTCACAACTATACAATCAACAGTTTAAAGACCCAAATGGTTGGGAAGATGGTTCAGTGGAGCTTGCTGCGCAAGCATGAGGACCTGAGTTTGAATCCCCAGCACATACTTAAAACTGTGTTTAATAGACACATTCATCCGTAATCCCAACACTAGAGAGGGCAGAGACAAGAGAATTGCTAGGCCTTGCTCTCCACCAGCCTAGCTGTCTCCATGAGTATTCACACACTCATAGGAGGCATGCTTTTTCATGCAAATGCACACCCAAACATAAATAAATTAGAAAATTTTTTTAAAAGCCAATGCCATTTATCATTCATTGCCTAAACTCCACAGCTGGCAGTGCGGCTGTATCTCAGGTACTACCAGCCTGCTCCCAGATGCTGTTGAATTGTTCTTAACCTGAGACTGGATACAGACAATATTCTCCATACTCTGGGCATTGTAGGAACCACATATGTGAACATAATATATTATATATCTGCTAGTACCTGGTGCATGGTAAATGGAGAATAAATATTAAAGTTACTGGCATGGCGACCATAGCTCCATCCCATTGCTGAGGCCGCTGTCCATTTGTTAGCTGGTACAGACAGAATCTCACTGCCCCATGATGAGAATAACTCTCCATCCCACCATAGAGTGGCAGCGATCTGAAAACACAGATGACTAGAAGCCAAGCATTGTAGGAGCATGCTAATTACAGAGTCCTTTCTCATTGGCTATCCTGTGTGTTCACAGCTCTGGGAGACAAATGTAACCAGCCCTGTTTGCTTAGCAGAAGTGACTCCCAGAGGTCATCCTGATTTCTAGTGGACAGCTGAGTTGGGATAAGAAGGTGTCCTCTTCCTGGGGTGAGGCTTATGGACCCCAGAGAAAAAGTTCTGAAAGGAAGAGAAGAAGAGAAAGGAAGCACAGACGCACCTCAGAGATGGAAGGAAGCAGAGCAACACAAAAAAGCCCCTTCTACTGTACCCTGCTTCTTTACATACGACCTCCACAAAGAGTCTGGGAGAGCCTGGAAGTGGAAGGTCCCCAGAGAGGAGTCTTGCTTGTTTGTACTGGGAGTTGAACCCAGGACCTTTAGCACAAGCCAGGAAAGCACTAAGCCACATTCCTAGCCCTCCTTTTATTATGAGACAGTTGTTCAGACTGCCTTGAATTTGGGATTATCCTCTCAGCCCCCAGAGCTGCTCCAAGTACAGACTTAGCCAGTAGGCCCAGCTAGGGAGGTCGTCTCTACAGGACTCCCCTTCTTTGGTTATTGGCTTCCTCCCTTCCTGTCTTTCCAACCCTTGTTTAATAGGAAAAAATTCATTCCTTTATTTTCTTTTGCTTCTCTCTGTGTGTGTATGTGTGTGTGCACATTGGTGTTTGCACACTCTTGGAGGCCAGAAGGCAACTTCAGGTGTGTTCTCCAATCACTCCTCACTTTATTTACTAAGGCAGGGTCTCTACTGAACTTAGAGCTTGCTAGCTGCACAAGCCAATTTGTTTCTGTCATTGCCTGCCTGTCCCTGCTTCCCGAGCACTGGGCTTACAGACAAGCTTTCACATGTGTGCCCACACAGTTGTACAGTAAGCATTGTATTCCCTAAGCCATTTCCCCAGCCCCTACATTCTTTTCTGTCCCATGTCTAAGTGCATTTGTCACTAGGGTCCTTTAATTTCGGGTCTACATTCTCCTCTTCTTTTTAATAGCTAATGAGTCCTTGGCTGATTAGAGTTTTACAGTCACCTATAATTAGGCCTATTTAGTGCTTTTGAATAGGATACTTTTAACCCATTTCCGCCTCTTCTCATCATTAGGGGCTTCTGCCCAGGTGCAGGAAGCTGGCACTGTGAAGAATGAGGGGAAGGGAAGGTCAAAGGCATAATGTATGTCCATATGTGTATATACTTACATACATAGAGACACACACAGGAAGCAGGCAAATCAAGGGGAAGGTGCCTCAAAGGCAAGTATGCACACAGGTGCATACACACACATACATGAATACATCCATTCACACGTGAGACTGCACACCTTAGGGTCCAGCCCCAGGGTCCCTGTGAGCTCAGCAGAAGCACCATGCCTCTATATGTATGTTATGTGGTTGTATCACTTGACTGTATGTATATTCAAGAGCATAACAGTCCATCCTTATCCATAATTTCCGTTATCTTGGTTCCAAAAAGATGCTAAATTGAAATTTTCAGAAATAAGCAATTCATGAGTTTCAAATTGTCGGATGATGAAATTGCATGCCCAGTTGCTGCATCCCACAAGAGATGTGACCTTTCTGTATCTGTATAATTATGCTGTTAGGTTGCCTGTCCATTAGTTACTTGACAACCACATTGGTCATCAGATCAGTCCTATAAGTGTTTGTGTTCAAGTGTCCCCTATTTTACTTAATAACAGAACCAATGGGGATGCTGACAGTTTTATTACAGTATATTGCTATAATTGTTATATCTTACCTTAGCTACAGAGTTTGGTCTCTTATTATGCCTAATTTATAAATTTAACTGTGCTACAGGCATGAATATTTGGGGAAAACATAGTATATGTGAAATTCAGAACTATCCAGACTCAAACATCCACTAGGGAACACTTGGGTGGTGAAGCAGAAGGATCAGGAATTCAAGATGTCCCACTGGTTAGGTTATTTGTTTGTTTGTTTGTTTGTTTGTTTGTTTGTTGTTTGTAAATCTGGTACAAGCTAGAGTCATCTGGGAAGAGAGGGAGTGGGCAAATGCCTCCATCAGATGGGCCTGCAGTCAAGTAGGGGAGAGACGGGGCTCAGGCCAACTGTGGGCAGTGCCACCCTTAGGCATGTGTCCTGGTTTATATAAGAAACTGAGCAAGGTGTGGAGAGCAAGCCAGCAAGCAGCATTCTGTGGCCTCTGCTTCAAGCGCTGCCTCATGTCTTGACTGAGTTCCGCTCTGTTGATGGGCTGTAAGCTGTGAGCTGAGGTAAACCCTTCTCTCCTCAAGTTGCTTTTGGACGTAGTGTTTACCGTAGAAACAGGAATCAAACTAGGGCAGTTATCTTAGCTACTTTTCTGTTGCTGTGATAAAATAGTATAAACGCAATTCATAAAAGGAGTTCGTTCTGGCTCACAGTTCCCCAAGGAAGGGGTGCAGTTATTGAAGCCTAGCCTCAGCCTCTGGTTGTCTTGTGAAAGCTTCCTTTTCAGTTGCACTCAAAGAACAAGAAGCCTGGGTCCACAGAGAGTGAGGCCTGGTAACCCACTGTCTTTTTCCTTCTGTGAAAAGAATTTACAAAATAGAAAATAAAAACACCCTCAGGCTTTCTAGGCAGAGGTCAGAGGCTAAATGCTTCCGCTGTGATTTTACTACTTGATGACCTAGGCCATAGGAAACGCTTAATGAAATGTAAAAGGAAACTATAACATTCTCTTGTCTTCTCAGGACACAACGGCTTCTCAAACTCAGCTTAAAGCTGCTGAATTTTCCAACGCGGCGCCAATAGACTCTGGAGCGCCACCTGGTGGTACACTCTAGCAAGTGGAAATAAAAAGGGATAAGTGTGTTTTGATAGAGGTGTGGTTCACAGTAGGCATGGAGACCCCCACCTCTCTACCACCCTACCCTAGCCCCAAGGTGTAAAAAAAATCTCATCTGGCCTTGGATCAAAACAGAGGAACCTTCAGTGCAGTTGGGCTAGACTGACGCTCAGGACTTTCATCTTTGCAGATCACTGAAGAAATTGGGTGAAGAAACAGAACATATGTTAAGGGGGAAGGGCCCGGAGAGATGAGGGTTCCACCCTCCCTACAGGCTCTGGGGCATTTGGATGTGTTGAGTACTGGACAACAGAAACAGTTACATGCACATGGGGGTTTTGAGAATTCCATATGCATGTACAGTGGATTTTGATCAACTCCCGACTGCCCCTACAACCATACTTCCCTTCCAGGTTCATGTCCTATTTTTTACAGATTTATTTATTTTTATGTGCATTGGTGTTTCACCTGCAGATATGTCTGTGTGAAGGTGTCAGACTTCCTGGAACTGGAGTTACAGACAGTTGTGAGTTGCCATGTGAGTACTGGGAATTGAACCCGAGTCCTCTGGAAAAGCAGCCAGTGCTCTTAACCTCTGAGCCATCTCTCCAGTCCATTCCTGTCCTATTTTTAACCTAATACATCTAACTAATGCTGCCTGTATATGCACAGGTGTAGGGCTATCCACTGGAGCTTGAACAACCCAACAGGAGCCACTTCCCAGAAGAAAACTGACCCTCCCTCCTCACATCCACCTTCAACCAATAGCTCCTCAGCTAAGGGAGGGGGGGGGTTATGAGTCTCTTCTACTTAATGGTTTCAATGTGCATTTTTTGCTTTTGTGTTTTGAGTCAGGTCTCCCTATGCCTCCCTCCCCTGCCTGAGAGAAGTCACTAAGTATGTTCATAGCAACCTTCTTACCTCTGGATCCAAAGCACTAGGATTAGAGGTGTGGACCCACATGCCCACCTTCTTCCATACACTTTCTAAAAAGTCTATGGGATGAGGAAATAGGACTTGCCTGGAGTGGATGTGCCATGCTGAGCTGACCCACAGTGGGACTTCTTGCCCTTTGGGGGAAGGGGATGAGGGGATGCAGAGGGGAAAGCTGAAGGCTGACTGGGAGGGATTGGGAGGAGGGAAGGAAGAGGGAACAGGGGGATGCCTGGATTTTTAAAAAGACATTTTTTATACAAAGAATAATAATAAAATGAAGAGAAAAAAGGTCTATTTCCAGAGCCTGCAAGATGGTTCAGAGGAGTCAAGCCTGACAATCTGACTTCAATCTCCAGGATTCACCTGACAGACTAAGAGAACCAACTCTTGCAAGCTGTCTTCTGATAGACCTACCCAACTAAATACATACACACACACACACACACATACATACATACATACATATACGCACATACATACACACACATACATACACACACATACACACATACATACATATATACACACATACATACACACATACATACATACATATATATACACACATACACACATACACACATACATACATACACATACATACACACATACATACATACACACACATACATACATATATACACACACATACATACATACACATACATACACACATACATACACACACATACACACATACATACATATATACACACACATACATACATACACACACATACACACATACATACATACATACACACACATACACACATACATACACGCACATACATACATACACGCACATACACACATACATACATACACATGCACATACACACACATACATACATAATGAGAGTTTTAGAGATGCTCAGCCGGCAAAGCAGTTGCCACAGTAGAATAAGGACTAGAGTTCGAATCTCTATATTCACATACATGCCAAGTAATCTCACCCCATGAGAAGCAGATGCACAATCCCTGGAGCAGGCTGGCTGGGTAGACCAGCCAAACTGAAGAGCTCTAATTTCAAGTGAGAGACCCTGCCCCAATATACAAGGTGAAGAATAATCAAGAAAGACACCCAAGATCAACATCTGTCCTCCACAAACCTATCCACACACTTGCATATAGACATTCCCACACATATGAGAACATGCACACACATCACACACTTACACACATAGTCACAGAGCTTTAAAACATGTGCTGATTTTATTACAAATTCATAAGAAAACTACAATAAAATAAGTTGGGGAAAGGAGAAATAATGTAAGAAACAAAAGAGTTATTCAGCAGTACTCTTTAAGGGTAAAGCACACACAGCAGTGCATTTGGAAAATCTGGTTGTTACAGAATATAAGTTAGAAATTGTGAAACTACACTGCATAAAGGTCAAACAAAAGTCAGGCTATTAATAATAAGAGTCAGCCACGCTTTTACTATCAGGGAAAGAAATGAGAAGGTTTTCATTTTGTTTTGTAAGGGGATGAGAATAAGCCACTCACGTTGGACTGGAATTGGAGCCATCTTTATAAAGTCGTGGTTTTTATTAGCGGGAGGATAGATTTGATGGATACAGAGACACACGCAGCAGCCTGTGTGCTTGCACACATACGGATATGGACAACTCCTGAAGCTGGCCAACGAATAAACAAACAGTAAGACCCCTTGATGCCAAGCACCTTGTATCTAGATCCTTCTTGTTCTCTCCCGACTTCCTTTTTTTGTAGCCCAAGCTGACCTCAAGCTTGCAAAAGTCCTCCTGCCTCAGCCTCCCAAGTGTTGAAATTATGGGCTTGAATCACCAGTGCTGCGATTAAAAGTTTGAGCCACCACACCTGGCTGAGAAGAAAAAAAATTTAATGAATAAAAATTAAACAGAGAAGGGTAAATAACTTTCTTGCTAAAGCATTCCAGTTAATAAAGGTAAGTAGAATAATAGAAAGTCAAGCCATCCTTGGTTATATAGCCAGTTAGCGGCCATCCTGGGTTACATAAGCCCCTGCTCAATTCCCTTCCTCCCAAAATAAGAAGACCACAGTCTTTTATTAGAAAACTCTCAGCATATCATCAGGAGTCAGAATAACAGCTCTCATTAGACATCCTGCCCTGTAGTCTGAGATTTCTGGCCTGGCCTAGCTCCAAGGTCAGGACCCACCCACAGCTGATTGGTCCCAAATAATTACTCAGAGGTTTATACTAATTACAAACTGTTTAGTCTATGGCTCAGACTCATTACCCACTATCTCTTACAATTTAACTCAACCCATTTTCATTCATCTGTGTACTGCCAAGTAGCTCGTGGCTTATCTGTACTTTTACAACTTGCTTCTTCTCAGCAGTATGCAGCTTCTTCCTGACTCCGCCCTCCTTGCCTTTATCTAAACTTGGATTTCCTACCTGCCTCCAAGCTGCCTTGCCATAGGCCAAAACAGCCTCTTTATTAATAAATGGTAATAAAGTATATTCACAGTATAAAGACATCCCACATTAATTAATTGGTTTATTTGTGGATGTCTTAAATAAGGACTATGAACTAAACTTCATACCAAAAACACAATAAACAAACCAGATATAATCCTTACCCTTGATAAACTGAGAGTCTGATAGAGATAACTAAAAAAGTCAATAACAGCCAGGCATGGGGCGTATGCCTTTAATCCTGGCACTCAGAGTGTAGAGGCAGGGGGATCTCTGAGTTTGGGCCCAGCCTGGTCTACAGAGTGAGTTCCAGGACAGCCAGGGCTACACAGAGAAACCCTGTCTCAAAAAAAATGAACCAAACAAAGAAGCAAAAAAAAACCATAGAGGGAATGGGTGCTTCTGACCTATTTGCCTGTGCTGAGCTCTGCACTCTTAGTTCAGAAACTCCTGACTAGGGGAATGATGTTATGCTCTGTGGGCTGGGTCTTTTGACATCAATTATTTAATTATGACAGTCCCCACAAGCATGCCTACAGACCAAGCCGATGTAAATAATCTATCATTGTGACTCTCTTCCTAGGCAATTCTACATTTCAGGCTGGCAGTTAAAGTTAGCCACCAGAGTTTAAGGCAAGCACACAAAAGCAAAGACCCCACGGTGGTGAGCCATATCTATAATCCTAGAACTCAGAAATTGTAGGCAGGAGGATCTAAGAGTTCAAGGTCACTGTTCAAGGTGGTTCATGCTTTAATCCTGGCACATGCATCTTGGAGGAAACTGGATCTCTGTGGATTGAAGACTAGCCTGTTCTATATAGAGAGATCCAGGTCAGCCAGGGCTACAGTGTGAGACCCTATGAAAGGTTGGTCGTGGTAACCCTTAGCAACTTAGTAAGTTTGAGGCCAGACTTTAAATAAATAAAAAACAATTTTGAAAAGGGCTGGAGATTGGCACAATGGTTCTAAGTACTGACTGCTCTTTCAGAGTTCTATTCCCAGCATCCTTATAGTGTTGAACAACCATCTGTAACTCCATTTCCAAGGGATCTGACACTGTCTTTTAGCTCTGGAGGGCACCAGTCACACACAAAGTGCACATACATATAGTCAGGCAAACTACTCATATACATAAAACAAAGATAAGTAGATCTTTTTTAGTTATATAATGAAACAAAGCTGTGCAGAGTAGTGCACACCTGTAATCTCAACACAGAGGAGGGTGATGCAGAGGGATCACTGGAAATTCAGGACAGACTGAGCTCCCATCGAAAAATGAAAAAAAAAAAAATATATCAGGGCTGTCGAGATGGCTCAATGGTTAGGAATGCTGACTTCTCTCGAAGAAGATCTGAGTTCCATTCCCAGCACCCACATGGTGGTTCATAACCATTCCTAACTGCAATTTGAGGGCACTGGTGCCCTTTTCTGGCCTCCACAGACTCAAGGCACGTGCACACTACACAGATATACATGCAGGTAGAGCATACATACACATTTTAAAAATCCAAAATATAAAAGTAAATGAACAACAGCTAATGAATAAGAAGAAAGAGAAGGAGACCAGGGGTTGGGTGAGTTTCCAAGTCATTTAGTAGAGACTGACAGAAGGCCTCATGGGAGCTAGGATGATCAGCTTGAGGCTCTTGTGACCAGAACAGGAGACAGTAGTTCATTACACAAAGAGGGATGAACAGATTTGAAAGCTATTTATAAATTGAATCTACTTGCTTTTCACTGAGCTAAGCTGTAAGAGAGAAGTGTCCTAGACTCCTTTCAGGCAGACACATACACCATACAACTACTCAATTCAGCACCCTTCAGAATACACCACTCACCCTGGTAATTTTGGAACATTTTGTCACCCCAAAATAAAATGCCATAGTCATTGCTATCATCCCAGACCTAAGAAACCACCAATCCAGTCTGTCAGGTTGGATATGCCTATTATGGACAGAGATAGATAGAAAAGGAATCAGACTGGCTTCTTTCAATTAGCATAATGTTTCCTATGGTCATCCACTTTGCAGAATGTCACTAAGGACTCCAGTACTTCATTCGTTTTTATGGTTGACTAATATTTTATTGTGAGATGTGATATTTATGTAGTTCAGTGTTATGACTAACACTTTGTGTGGATGGATGCTCTCAGATCCCTTGGAAATATGCCTACAACTTCTAGGTTATATAAGTTTTTTTCCATCATGTACATGCATACCCCCCCTTTGTGTGTGTGTGTGTGTGTGTGTGTGTGTGTGTGTGTGTGTGTGTGTGTGTACAAATGTGAGGATGGAAGGGACACACCCTTGCCACAACATGAATGTGGAGGTCAGAGGACAACTTTCAGGAGTCAGGTCTCTTATTCTTCCATCCAGGGGAATCAAACTCAGGTACTTAGGAGGCAAGCACCTTTACCTATATTGAGCCACCTCACCAGCCCAGGAAGACTGTTTAATCTTTTAAAATTATTTTATGTGTATGGGTGTTTTGCCTGTACGTTTGTGTGTGAATATTGTTCATGCCATGAGTTATCATGTGGATGCTGGAAATTGAACCTGGGTCATTTGTAAGAACAAGTGCTCTTAACTACTGAGCCATCTCTCCTTACAAAATTTTTGGGGCACCACAAGATGCTTTTAAAAAATTACTGTATAGGAGTGCTCTATTTGCATATGCACATACACACCAGAAAGATCTTACTACAGACGGCTGGCTGTGGGCCACCACATGATTGCTGGGAACCAAGCCCTGGTCCTCTGAAAGAGCGCCAGTGCTCTTAACCTCTGAGCCATCTCTCGAGCCCCTTACAAGACTGCTTTTCAACATGGCTACAGTATTTTACACTTCTATCACACGATGGGTAAAAGTTTCAATTTCTTTAACATCTTGCTAATAGTTATGTGGTATTTAATACTGTAGCGTCTGATTGCTGTGAGATTCTATCTCACTGTGATTTCCAGTTGCAATTCTCTCATGTCATACTGAACATATTTTTATATGTCAATTAGCCATTTTTAAAACTTCTTTGGAGAAAATCTATTCAAATGGATTGTCTTCTATTACTGAGTTGTAAGACTTATTTAGATACTTGATATAAATCTATTATCAGACATATAATTTCCAAAAATCACCTCCCCCCTCCTTTGTTTGAAGCAAGATCTCCTGTAGCCTAGGCTGGATTCAAGCTTTTTTTAAAAAAAAAAAAATTTATTTAAAAAGGTTTTTTTTTTCATATCTAGACCGCTCCCCCTCCCTCTCCTACTCCCAGTCCTCCCTCAGCCCTCCCCCCATCCCTCCATCCATTTTCCAAGTAGGGCAAGGAATCCCAAGGTGAGTCAGTTAGGTCTGGCATATCCAGTTCTCAGGTAGGTCGAGGACTCAAACTTTCTAAGTGAGGCTGGTTTTGAACTCCTGATCCTTCTGTCCTCCCCTCCCAAGTGCTGGGATTACAAGCATGCTCACCATGCCAGCTTGAACCCTGCTTTTTCTTCACTGTTCTGTATTTACAGCAATGGTTACTTCTGCATTGCTGGGACAGAATGCCTGATGGAAATAGCTCAGATGGGGGAAATGGTTTATTTAGCCCATCATTTCATAGCATTCAAAACAAAGGCACTTGACCCATGTACTTGGACTTAACATCTCGGTGGAAGCATGTGGTGGAGGGACAGGAAGGACCCAGAGAGGCAAAAGAAGGCAGGATCTTACCCCCAGGGATCTATTTTGTCTACTTAGGTGCCGTATTCTAAAGTTCCCAGAGCCTCCCAAAATAGTGCCACAAGCCGGTGGCCAAGCCCTCAACACTCAAGGAAAGGGTTTTGTTTGTTTGTTTACCAGAAACACCTCTCATCAAACCAGAACAGTAAAAAGCAAATTATACCTTGTTTCTTAGTCAACTGCAGACATCTTGAAGGCTTCCAAAGCATTTCATAATTTGAAAGCTTTTCATTGCCAGCTTCAACATTACAGGTATATACTGTACAGAATCACTGCCCCATATTTGCCTAGATTCTATGTTCTGTATTCTGTGTTCTGACACCAATTTTGTTCCTAATTCTTCAGTCAAGTCTCACGGTACTTCCTCCTACAGCAAGAGCATGGGCTAGCAGCTGATTTAAACACTGATGTCAGAAATACACTTGGCCTAGAATAAATGCCTCTGTGTCCTCCTTCTGTCCCCAACTGTCTTACAATTCCCCCATCACCAAAAAGAATGCCAAGGCCACTTCTGGGACAGCCCTATGAAACTCCCCCAACTTCAAACATGAACAACAGATGCCCATGAAACCAACACCAAGAGAAAACTGTATTTATTGTTGATCTAGTTTTTCCATTCACCCAAATCACCATTTTCTGGTGCCCATTCTCTGGTTGTTAAATGGGCCAGCTCTTATTACTTTCAGGCATATGGGTCCAGGGCTGATTTTCTTAGCTTGTTCTTCAAACAATAAAGTGTTCTTAATTCAAACAACAACCACCAAAAAGAAAGGGGAGGGGGAAGCCATCATGCTTCCTTCACCTGCTCAAAGATGCAGCCCCACGGTCCCCATCTCCCTAAAAGCTTTCTGCAGCCCACTAAAAATACCCAATGTTGACAGATGCAGGCTATCAATACAGAGACTCAAGATCCCAGGGTGAGAAGTGGCCAGAGGCGAAGTCTTGATAAACAGCTCAAATTGGCTCTTACTCCACAGGTGATGCCTAGTTTATCTGGGTAATTGTAAAGGGCATTTTACAGCAAATCAATTAAATGAAAATCTTTTAAACCCTTTTTAAATGGGGAAGGAGGAGGCGGGAGGAAAGGGCCAACCTTTGTAAGCTAACAGGTGATTTTAATTGGATCCAGCAGCGTTACACCATGTTTTTGACCCATTTGGTAAAGGCAGGAAAAGAAATCAATACATTTCCATCAGCATCCGCCCTCCTGGAGTCTCATAAATAGAATGGAGACACGAACCCCAGTTAATGGCTTCATCAAGCACCTCACTGATTCTCTAACAGAATTAAATAGGTTGTGTGTGGCTCTCTCACCCACCAATGTCCTGACACTGAGATTCAAAATGTCCTAGTGGGCTGGGTGCTGCTAGGTGACATATTTGGTCTTATACTGTTCTTTGCAAATACAGCCTTGCCTTTAGTCTAGCCCCAACCATGACTGTACCTTCCAAAGCAAACTGAACTCAAGAGATGTGAACATGTGAACCTGTGCACCAACTGTTCCCTAAATTCAAAACACAGATGATCTGAGTTGCATTTCTGACAATAGAACCCTGGAGAATTCGCAGGGCCACATATTAGTCGTGTAATATTGAGCAAATTCCTTCACCTTTCTAATCTACTATATTCTCAACTTTAATAGGGTACTAGGGAAACCAACCCTCTACATTGTAGGTTAGTGTGAAATTAGGTATTTTTATGTATCAGTCTTTTAAAGGTCCATGCAAAGGCTGGAACATGAAGAGGTATACTAGCGTGTCACTAACAGGAAGAACAATTGGAAGCTGAGTATGGTGGTACGTGCTGTAATCCCCACTACTCAGGCAAAGAGAACAATTCCTCTCTCCTGTCTCAAAATAAAATTTAAAAGCATTATGAATGTGATCATTGGTAAAGTACTCACTTAGCTCACACAACAGCCTTTGTGCAAAACCCCCAAGACTGAAAAACATGGAAAATAAGAAAAACCAAAATAAAACTGTAGCGAGGTGCTCCCTTTCATCGATTGGATTGGCCAATATATATATTATATATATATATATATATATATATATATATATATATATAAAATTTTAAAGACAAAAATATCAATTTGATGTGTATTTTTCTGAGAAGATTATTTCAAGAGATTTCCAACTACATGAATAGAATTTATGCTTCTTCCTGTTTCTGTTTTTCTGCAGAGGATTTTGCCCGGTAGCACAAACTGATCTCCAGCAGGTTTTTCCGATCTCAAGCTCCTGGGTGCAGGACTTAAAAATGGCATCACCACATCTAGCTAGAGCAATAAATGCTAATGACCAAATTTAAGTCCCATTTGGGAGACAAACTGTTTAGTCAAATTATTGTGTTATATTTAAAGTAGTTTCATGTTTTTTAGAGTAGTTTTACAAAACAGTCATCCTGGTGTCAGAAAATAGTGTTTTCTATGTAAAACAAGGACGAAAGCAAAAATAAATAAATAAAACAAAAGTGAAGTAGCCCTTTAAAAAACATTAATCCCACCTGGCTGTAGGGGTTCATACCTTTAATTCCCAGCACTTGGGAGGCAAAGGCAGGTTGATCTCCGTGAGTTAATCCCAGGACAGCCAGGACTACTCAGAGAAACCCTATCTGGAAAAAAACAACTACCAAACAAACACATTAATCCCAACAGTTGGAAAGCTGAGAAGGGAAGGTGGAATATTCACTCCATCTGGGCTTCCAGTGAACTCCAGTCTCAAACAGAATCAAATTTCAAAACTTGAGATGTTACCCCAAACTTGCTTTTTCTTTTTGGAAAGACACCCTGCACCCGGGAAGGGCTGGGCTGTAAGAGGACCTGGGCCATGGGCCTGGCTGGAAGGTCGGAGAAGCTGGCTGTGGAATCCAAAGCACCTTGCTTACCTTTAGTGTTTGCAGCCCTCTTATAAATCCCTCATAGAGCTACAGGTAACCTAAAGACCCCATCTCCTAAAATAGTAAGAGTCGGCCGGCCTAACGGCACAATTCTTTAACCCCAGTTATTCAAGAGGCTGAGACGGAAGGATCGATCACAAGTTCCAAGCCAGCCATAAGGAATTCACGGCCAGCTTTGTCATCTTAGTGAAGCTGCATCTCAGAATAAAATGTAGAAAAGGAGTTTGGAGAGATGGCTCAGTAGAAAAACACCTGCATAGCATGTGCAATCCCTGGTACTGCAGAAATAAGGGAATTAAAAAACTGAGTAAATAAAAAAAGAGAGTAGAATATAGAACACCAGGGAGAAGTGCTGGACAAAAGTCACCAAGATATTGGTGAATAGAAAGAATAAATCCTAAGTGTTTAATGTAATAAATACACTGTCGCCATTCCACTGAAAGACGCATCTTAATTATGTGTGGCTACAATTTATCACAAAGTAGCTAATTAATGAAGTCATGTTTAAGAGCAGAGAGCTGGAGAGGTGGCTCAGAGGTAAAGAGCACTGCCTACTCTTCCAAAGGTCCTGAGTTCAATTCCCAGCACCCACATGGTGGCTCACAACCATCTGTAATGAGGTCTGGCGCCCTCTTCTGGCCTGCAGGAATACATTCGGGCAGAACACCATACATAATAAATAAGTAAAAACAAATAGGAAAGTATTTCTCCTTTTTTGATTCCCTTTACTGAAACTGGAAACTGCTTAAGCCTGGTTCTGAGTTCAGATCCTTAGAGCCAGCACCTGGCCCACCAGTGATCCCTCTAATCTGGGTCACACCGTCTGCTGGCAGCCTACATAAGGACATGGAGGAAAGGAGCTTTTGATCTTTGCCTGCTTGCCTGCCCCTCACCAGCAAGCTCATTTCTTCACTGGTATTAGAATCTACTTCTTCGATGTATACTGAGGACTAGCTGAGACATCCAGCCTCAGGGACTGAAGAGCTACTGGATCCCTACATTTTCTGTTCATAGGTAGCTATTGTTGGATTAGCTGGACCACACACCAGTAAGTCACTCTAGTAAACCCCATATATATAACACATTCACACAGCTTCATACATACATAGAGATTCTGTAAGTTATTACTCTAGAGAACCCTAATACAAGCCCCCACTTGCACACGTTTACATGCACCTGCCAACACACATTCACAAACACCATCGGGGCCTGAGGAATGCCCTACAGAAAAATGCCTGCCACACAAGCCACACAATCTGAGTTCAATAGCCAGATCAGGTCCCACATGAGAGGCATTTTCAAATATAAAAACAGCCAGAAATATCAGAGGACAGATCCACCTCCTCCTGTCTTTGTTTGTTTGTTTTCTGTGTAACAGTCCTGGCTGTCATGGAACTTGCTTTGAAGCCCAGGCTGGCTTTGAACTCACAGAGATTCTCTTGCCTCTGCTTCCCAAGTGCTGGGACTAACAGTGTGAGCCATGGCTTCTTCTGCCTCTCTGTCTTTCTATGCCTTAAATACTTTCTTTGCTCAGTTAAGGTGTGGCACCACCACTGCCTGCCTGGGAACCTGGAACTCCTTCTGTAAACTAAGACGACCTCAAACTCAGATTGGATTAAGGGCGTAGGTCACCTGTGGGGATTTAATAAAAGTTTTACAAGTTTCGATATCTCCGAAACTTCTGAAGCTTTTATTAAATCCCCACAGTCACCACTCCTGATATTCCCTGTGCTGGGATTAAAGGTGTGAGTTACCACTCTCTGATCCTCCTAGACTGACTGTGGGTAGATTCCTCTGATACCTCAGACTGTTTTTATTATATTTGAAAATATCCCCATCAAAGTTGTCCCTTGACTCCCAGACACATGCTATGGCACAGACACCCTACATGCTCACAAACATGCACACACAGAGAGAATGAGAGAGACAGACAGACAAAATGGCAGGGAGATAAAGAAAATGAAGCAAACGCAGAATGAATAGAGATGACGTAATTAGCAAGCTCTCTATCTGTGTGTTAGCTAGGCAGTGTCTTCCGTTCTGTCCATCTTTCCCTCTTATCCCTGATGGGGTTTTATCACTAATACAGTCCATCCATAGCTCATCCACACAACACAGGTGTCTATAGGATGTCATCTAGCCTAGGAATTCCTCACTTGCAAGTTCCATGGCAACACTACCACACAGTGTGTAAAAATATGAACTAGAATTCCAGCCTGGGCTGGAAGGTTGAGGTAGCCTGGGCTAGATGATAAGATGGGGGAGGGAGTGTAGGCAGGGAGAAGGAGAGACTACTCTCCTCATTTGTGGAATGAGATTTACATGTGACTGACTTGGCATTGTGTCATGATACAACGAAAAAGACACCGTGTGTAGCAGTTAGCATGCCTGGCACACAGTAAGAGCTGAAATGTTTGCTGTTAATAATAGGCTCAGGACAGCTTTAAGAATAGCCACAGGGCTCCCTCATCCCTTCACCCTCAGAATCTATCATGCTGCTTAGCATCTGTCAAGGGTTCAATGAACATTCCCTGAATGAGTCACTATATAGGAAAGGGGGGTCAGAGAACATGGGAGCACCAGCAATAAAGCCATTGCCCGAGGTCACCACAACGCTTGACCACTTCAAAGCAGAGTGAATCAATCTTTGCATAGTAGGATGCCCTTTAAGTCTCTTGCTTCCTAAGTGCTTACATTGTACCTGACTGAGCATAAGTCTTGGCGAGAAAGATTCAATCAAACTTCCTAAGCTTATTCTATTCCAGCCAGAG
Organism: Phyllotis vaccarum; assembly: GCA_033318265.1. Taxonomy (NCBI): domain Eukaryota; kingdom Metazoa; phylum Chordata; class Mammalia; order Rodentia; family Cricetidae; genus Phyllotis; species Phyllotis vaccarum. The sequence continues at coordinate 90,570,283 of JARWLC010000012.1, forward strand.
CAGAGCAGTGTCTGTCTCTCCTTTCCTCTCGGTCTGTCACAATCTCAACAGATAGGCTTTTAAATTAAGTAGTGATTTGGAATGTAAGTGAGTGCATTTAAGATGATAAGAGACAGAGAGATCCTAATGGCTGAAATATTTGTCATATCACAAGTAAACGGAGTGTTTCTGGGAGTCACTAATATAACTAATTTTTCCCAGATCCTCCTCTGCTCTGTGTGAGAAGATGAGGTCAGCGCAGGTTGAGGCAGCCCAGAGTGAGCAGCTGTCAGGAGACTGAAGAGAATACTGATGCTGGCTGCAGCGCCTGGACTGTTTTTCACAGGAACCCAGAGCTCGATTGGGTAAATTAAACTATGGATGCCCAACAACCAGAGGCAGCCTGCTGCAAATGAAAGGTGGGAAATGAACGTGTAGCCATGCTGCTTTCCCCAGAAATCGGAGCTACACCTGTGGCTTGGCCCTGTTCTGGGGAAGTCTGAAGGACAGCTGGAAATAATAGCATGCAACTTTTTTCTTATTCCACACCCATTCTCCTGAGCAGCCGTTCTGAATCCCATTGTCAAATCTCTTCTTGAAACCTTACAGAGCAGGCCATCTCTTCCAAAGCCGCCTATCTTGGTCAACGTGCTTAACAGATATAGGAACAGCTTCCATTGTAGCTATAATGCCACACTGCTTGTGTAACAAGTACATTAAAAGCTGAAAATCTTTGTTAAGATTGGGGGTGAGGGTGGGGATGGGGCTGGGTCGATATTCTTTATCAGACACCTGGAAAAGACAGCCCTGCTCAGTGTTGATTCGTATAGTCATTATTTGGGTTTGTAATTAAAATATCTAAATTTAATTTTTTTTATGGCTTATTTGTTTGAGTCAGGGTCTGATGCCATAGTCTAGATCAGGCTGCTCATAAACTCTTAATCTTCTTGCATCAGCCTCTTGAATGCTAGGACCCCAGATGTGAGCCACCACACCCAACTTGCATATGCAAAAGCGTACACTTAAGTGTAAATGCTTTTAAAGCCAAAATTTTTGTAATCTTCATTTGGCATTTTTTAGTATTTCAAGAACCTAAATGAAAATAAATGGTCCAGGCCTCTTCCTTCGAGGCTCTGCCCTTCCCTCCAACATTTAAAATGGTTACTGCATTCAAATAAGATTAAGAATGTAAAATTAAGCTGGACCTAGTGATGCAGTCCTGTAATCCCAGCTACTCCGGAGGCTGAGGCACCTTAGTGAGAGTCAGTCTCAAAGTCAAATGTAAGACAGCAAGATGATTCAATGGGTAGAGAGCCCTTGCTGCACAAATCTGGTGACCTAGGTTTGATCCTGGGATCCACATAAAGGTGGAAGAGAGAACCAACTCCACCATAAAACTAGACTTTTACCCCCATGAGTGTATCATAACACTCTCACACACACACACACACACACACACACACACACACACACACACACACACTGTATATACACACAATGTATATACACACAATAATACATACATACATACATACATACATACATAAGTTCTGGGGGCCATAGTTCAGTGGTACCTGCTTACTCTAGTACCACAAAAGAATCTGAAGTTAGTTTGCTATAAAAGTATACTTTATATAATATATGAGATATCTGGAGTAGTAAAACTCACAGAAATGGAAGGGACTAGTAACTGCCAAAGACTGGGGCAGGAAAAATGAGGTGTGTTTAAGGGCAGTGTTTCAGTTTCACCAGCTAAAAACAGTCTAGAGGTGGGCTGCATAGGAGTGTGAATGTTCTTAAACCAAATGACAGGCACTTGAGAATTATTAAGATGGAGGCTGGATATGCTAGCTCACATCTGCAGGCCCCACTCTGGGAGGCTAATTTAAGAGGATCAAGAGTTCAAGACCAGGGCTGAGGCAATAACTCAGTTGGTGCTTGCCTTGCAAGCATAAGGATCTAATTTCAATCCATATTAAAAAAAAAAAAAAAAAAAAAAAGCCAGGTGTGGTGACACACATTTGTAACCTCAGATTGCTGAGGAGGTAGAGAAAGATAGGTCCCTGGCCAGCCATCCTAGCCTACTGGCAAGTCCAGGCCAAAGAGAGACCATGTCTCAAAAAAGGCGAACAGTTCCTGGGGAACAGCACTTAAGGTTGTTCCCTGACACACACAAACATGAACACACACATACACACACTCATCTTATGAGTTTTTAAGAGGACTCCAGGTTAGAGACAGTAAATAGGGCTGTTAACCTTTAATTCCAGCAATAGGAAAACAGAAAGCAGGTGGATCTCTGTGAATCTGAGGCCAGCCTGGTCTACAACAAATTGAGCTCTAGGACAGCCAGGACTACAGAAAGAAACCCTGTTTTGAAAAACCAAAAAGGACAGAGAGAGAGAGAGAGAGAGAGAGAGAGAGAGAGAGAGAGAGAGAGAGAGAGAGAAGAGAGAAACTTACAGCTTCAGAGCAGCCTTTCGCTCTCCATTTCACTTGCTCCACCATGGATGTCAGCTCTAACTAGAGTTGTACTGAATATATTCACACTCTTCACTAGTTTGAAAATAGCCACACACACACACACACACACACACACACACACACACACACACACACACACACACACACACACACACACACACACACACACACACACACACACACACACACACACACACACACACACACACACACACACACCGAAGCTCCCTCTTTTTCCAGCCTTTCAAAACCTTTTATTGATTTCCCTGCTGCAGGCTCCTAGGAGAAGGAGTCTTCTGGGACTTATTTCCTGTGTACCAGAGCCAGCACAATACCAAGATGCTTTCTGTAATACCAGGTGCTTTGTTAGGCTGAATGTGAACGTTCCTGTTGCTGCAAATTGTAGACTTTGTATTGAACCCCAAACAGCTTTTTTTTGAAGCCAGTCAGAGGCCAATCAAATTCAGCTACATGAACCTAAACCAAGGGCCTCATCTATTCCAAGCCTCAGGTTTTCAAATATGATAACAAGATATGCATTCCTATGCGACAGGTTCTGATCCCATATTCAAGGGACCAGGTTAAGAGGGGACACAGGAAGATTGTGATGGGCTCTGTGTCATCTTGACCCAGAAGAAAGGCCATTAGCAGATGACAAGCAAATATGTTGCCATGTTTTTTAAGTTCTAAAACTAGAAGTCAAATAACCTTCTACTGAAAAGGAAAGAGAGTCTAGAGAGATGGCTCAGAGGTTAAGAGGCTCTGAGTTCAAGTCCCAGCAACCACATTGTGGCTCCTAACCATCTATAATGAGATCCGGTGCTCTCTCTGGCCTGCAGGCATACATGCAGACAGAACACTGTATACATAATGAATAAAAATCTTTTTAAAGAAAGACAAAGGGGCGGAATGGCAGGAGGAGAGGGCAGGAAGGGAGGGAAAAGATGGTTCCACTCGGGTATAATTTGTGTTTGCTCAGCAAGTATAAACCCTGGGTTTAGTCTCGAGCAGTGATGAGGAGGAGGAATATAGATTTTACTTATTTTTTGAGACAAAAATCTCATGTACAGGCTGGCCTCAAACTTATTATGCAGCCAAATATGACTGAACTTCTGATCAACCTGCCTCCACTCTCCAAATTCTGAGAATACAGGTATACACTTCCATGCCCAACTTATGTAGTGCTGGAGACTGAACCCAAGGCTTTTTTGTGGGGCTGGTAATGGCTAATTTTGTGTGACTTGATACATGCAAAAGTCATTTGGAAAAGAGAACCTGAAATTAAAAAACATTCTCAGTGGATTGGCCTGTGTGCAAGCCTGTGGTGCATTTTCTTGATTCATGATTAGTGTAGAAGGAAGGGTCCAGCTCACTGTAGGTGAGGTCATGTTTAGACTTGTGGACCAGGATATTAAGAAAGCAGGCTGAGCAAGCCAGTAAGCAGTGATCCTTCATGGCCTCTGCCTAAGTTCCTACTCCGAGGTCCTAACCCTCAGTGACGGTCTGTGACACGAAGATCTAACTAAAATACAGCTTTTCCTTCTCAAGTTGGATTTGGTCAAGGTATATTCTATTACAGCAACAGAAACCCAAAAACAGTACTCAAGCACTCCACCAACTGAGCTGATCCACAGCCCAGAAAAGATTTATTTGGGCCCAGAATCAGAAGTTCTTGTGCATGGTTACTTGGTTCCTTCACTTTTGAAGAAGCAGCATGTCACGGTAGAAGTACATGGTAAAGACCACTAACCCTGGGGCTAGAGAGATGGCTCAGAGATTAAGAGTTCTGTGGCTGCTCTTCCAGAGGTTCTGAGTTCAACTCTCAGCAACCACATGGTAGCTCATAACCCTCTATAGTGGTATCTGGTGCCCTCTTCTGGTGTGCAGGTATACATGCAGGGAGAGAACACAGTATACATAATAAATAAATCTTTTTAAAAATGAACTTAAAAAAAAAAAAAAAAACAAAACAAAAAAAAAAAAAAAAAAAAAAAAAAACCCCAACACCAACCTTTTGGCCAGGCATAAAGAGAGAAAGGAAAAAGGTAGGATTCCACTGTCCCCTTCAAGTACTGCACAGTGATCAGAAAATTCTTACGTTCTGCCTCTTAAAGTTCCTATTCCCTGACAGTAGCACCAAGCTGGGAAGTAAGTCTTTTTTAGCACAGGGCTTTTGGAGACATTTCAAGTCCAAACAATATTGAATGGATTCCTGCCCCTGTGTGACAGAACTTTTCCTGGAGCAACACAACATACAGATCTATTCACCTCAGATAGGGAACCCATGACAGATCAAACTGTAGATACTACCAAAGCCCAACTTGGTGAACTAGTGAGTTTTATTGGGGTTACTTACAGGAGGTGGGTGAGGGGTCACTTCCAGGAGCAGAAATGACTCAGACAGCTGTATCACCAAGGCCCATCCCAATGTGGGTGCCACCTCACAAAGCTGGGAATCTGGAGCACACTGCACACCCTACAGGTGACTCAACAGTTTGGAGAGTGTCCTTTCCAAGTGACTCAGTTGGTCTAAAACACCTGTTTAAAAAAAAAAAAAAAAGGCAGCTCAGCTGGTTTCTATTTCTTTTAGGCAACTGGTCTGGTCTCAGAGTCTTTGCAGCTCAGCTTCATTTATCCTTAAGGAATGTTTATCTTTTATTGCTTTCTCAGGCAAGGAGGGACCTAGTGAATCTGATCAGTTTCAGGGACTTCCTGAAGCTATTTTGAATTGCTTACCTTCCTGCTCAAGGAGTTTCCCTGCAGGATGAAATGTTTCAATCTCAGAAGAAACTGCACACAGCTAGGGCACACAGTCTCTCACTTCGACTCTGCTGTCCTCTCCCTCTTATATGTTATTATCATTCTGAAGAGTGGGAAGCTGGTGAAGATCCGTGGTAGAAGTGAGAAACTTTTGGGAGAGGACAAATATTGACACACTGCAGAGATAAGAGTCTTGCCTGATACTCTTCAATGGTTAGGTCAGAATGGCATTGGGATCAGACTGCCTAAGTCCCTACCATATCACTTCCTAGGTGACCTTTTTATGGGCAAACCATTTTGTCCTGATTCTACACAACAGAATATTTGAATTAATGATGGCATTGAAGTCAGAAGTTTGTGGCTACTCATGACAAAAAAAAAAATAAATAAAAATAAGCTTGATGCCTATTATCTAGTTCTGGGTCCCATGTGCTTGAAACTGTGAAAACTATCATATTGTTACCTAGTCTTCTTCACAGCTTGATACCTAGGCCTACACATCCCCCTCCACCTTCACTTTATAGTGAAGAAACCCAGAGAGCTGTCTCCAGAATGAGGCCTCAAATGTGGTCCTATCCTAAAGGACATTTATGAGAGCTGCTGTGATTAGAGGACACCCCTGGACTTTAGTGGTATGTAGGAGCAATGTTTAACATCTTGCAACATGCAAAAGTCCTTCATATCAAAGAAAAAACCACAGCTCAAAAAACTTTGTAAGTCAGGTGTTGTGGTGTGTGCTTGTAATCCACTTGGAGGCTAGGAGATAGAAGCAGAAGAATCAGGAGTTCAAGGTCATCCTCTACTACATAGCCCAAGGAAGGCCAGCATGGGCTACATGAAACCCTGTCCCAAAGGAACAACACCTGAACAAACCCAAGTGACTTCTGACTCTTCCAGACATTTGTCAAAAACTAGTTTCACCTGTAAGATTTATTTCTCAGCATTTCATTTCAGAAATTCTCTTTAAATATACTTATTTTTAAATATGCTTTAAATTTTTCTTTAAAGATATTTACTTATGTGTATTGGTGTTTTGCCTGCACGTATGTCTGTATACCACATGCACAACTGATGCACAACTGATGCCCTCAGAGGTCAGAAGAGGGTGTCAGATCCTCCTGGAGCTGGAATCACAGATGGTTGTGAGTCACTATGTGGGTACTGGAAATTGAACCTGGGTCCTCTGGAAAAGCAGCAGTGCTCGTAACTACTGAGCCATCTCTCCAGTCCCAGAAATTAATCAATTTCTCTCTTTCTCTCTCTCTTTCTTCCTTTCTTTTCCTTCCTTCATTCCTTTTCTTTTTTCTTTTTTTTTTTGTTTTTTTTTTTGTTTTTTTTTTTTTGTTGTTGTTTCTAGTTTTTCAAGGCAGGGTTTCAGTCCTGGCTGTTCTGGAACCCACTCTGTAGACCAGGCTGGTCTGGGACTCAGAGATCTGCCTGCTTCTGCCTCCAAGTGCTGGGATTAAAAGCGTGCACCAGCATGCCTGGGTCCCAGGAGTTTCCTTTCATGGTGACCTCTTACATTTACTTGAATTACTGTTCCTTCCCTTCATCATTGGCTCTGGGGCAGTTTTGTCTTGGGGAGGTTGACATACACAATGTGGATGGATGCACCAATTGTATACTGTGCGACAGCACCTAAGGAAAACCTGAAGGTCACAGGATATAGCAGAGAGAAAAGCCCCTTAGACAACTATTAGGATTAATAATTAAATTTAGCAAGTTCAAACAATATAAAGTCAATATTTAAATTTGATCTTATTCCTGTTTAAAAAGGAATAAATAACTGGAAGATGAAATTTGAGAACATTTCCATTTACAATAGTACTAAACACAATATAATTAGCCCAGTGTGGTGGCTACACCTGTAATCCTAGGACACCGAGATGGGAGGATTCTAGTTCAAGTTCAACCTTTGAGTTATTTATCAAAAACAATCAATATAATTAGGAATAAATTTGAAAAATGAAACATAAGAGTTCTTCATTTGAGCTACTTGACAGATTATTGAAGCCCTTAGTAATGGAGAGGTGCGCCATGGTCTTCAGACCATTATTAATTATTAAACTGTCAGCTTTACTCAGTTTGATCTATAGTGTCAATAACATAAGTCAGCCTGCCATTTTACCAGAAATTGAGCTGACTACTAGATGTGGCAGCACAGACCTGTTCTCTCAATACAAGAGAGGTGGAGGCAAGGGAATGAGGAATTCAAGGCCAGCTTTAATTCAAGGCCATCCTGAGTTCCAAGAGGCCCTCTGTCAAAACAGCAACAACAGCAAAGATAAATAACAAAGCCAATAAAGAAGCATAATGAGGGGCTGAAGAGATTAGGAGCTCTTGGCTCACTTCCTGAGGGTCTGAGTTCAATTCTCAGCACCCACCTGGGGCTAATAACCTGTAACTCCAGTTCTAGGGAGCTGATGCCCTCTTCTGGCCCCCATTGGTATAGCACACACATAGTGCACACATTCACACACACACAAACACACAAACACACACACAGACCAAATGTCACTACACATTAAATCAAAATAAATAAATCTTGAAAGAAACATAATGATTTTAAAAGTTAATTTTGGATATTTATATGAAAAAATCTGATTGAAATCATTTTCTTGAACTCTAAAAGAAATTAGGGAGGGAAGGCTCTTATTATTAATTTAAGGCTTTCTATAAATAGATTGGTGATCCAATTTAACCACTAACAATGTGAAGAATCAACAGCCAAACTAACTGCCCCAGTTCAGTTACTGAGTGACAAACAGTAGTGAGATCACCCTTAAACAGCGCTGAAGACCTGGATCCCCAGCAACATTTAGCTTGTTTCTGGGCCCAGGGATGACTGTGCTCATCTGTGGAGCCTCTCATGAGAGACTGGTGACCAGAGCAGAGTCCTGTTGAGTTACTACAACTGTCTGGTGCCCAGAGGCTCCTTATATACCTCTCTATCTGGGTGGTCTGTCCAAAAGAGGGCTCAGGAAAAGTAGACTTCCTGATGTGCAGCTGAAGACTCCAACAGTGAATATCCAGAGAACCAGGTGGGAGCCACACAGCTTTGGTAATCTTGATTTAGAGGGTCCCCAGAGTCACTTTGTTAACATTCTGTCTGTTGTAAGCCAGTCCCCAAGGCCAGCCCATATTTGAAGGGAGATAAAGAAACAAAGAGGTTATAGATGTGTCTTAAAAACAGTACCCAATACAAAGATGGGATGGGATGAAATTCACCTAGGAGAAAGTATGGCAAAATGGAAAAGTATCCGAAGAAAGGTTAAAAACACCATTGGAGAAGGTTTTGAACCTTCCTAAGCCTTCTGTTAACCCTCACCAGCAGAGAAGAGTGGGTTAGAAGATGAAGTTGAATAGAGGGCTGCCACTCAGTAGTAGAACATTTGCTTTCTGAGTATGATGCCCTAAGTTCAACCCAGTACTGCTAAAAACAGGATGAGGTGGGTAGAAAAACCAAGGTTTCTCAAGGTCCCCAAATTTCATGTGCCTGCCCATCTTCACTTTCAGATCTCAGCAATGGCAAACATGCCCTTCCTCTTTCTTCCAGCTTTCCCTACTCATTCCTTAGGGTTGGCGTAAACATTGGCTCTTCCAGGGAGGATTCCTTCATTCAAGCGTGGGTCCAGTGCCCCTTCTATGGGTTCCATGACTTCCTCAACACTTACCAGTGTCTGCTATTCATCTTCATTTCTCTCCCACTTCTAGAGTCTAAGCTGCTTGCAGGTTGAAGGCACTCCTTTGAACCTACAGACTCCTAGCAAGCATGAATGACTTAAGCTGGTGGGGGTGGGGTGTGGAGTATTCCTAAGCCACCACACCAGACTCAGACACAAGGCATTTACAAGCTCTCTTTTTATGTCCCACAATCTCCTGTCATCACCTTGCACAACCCACCTAGAGCAGACCAGAGCTGGTCTGAGGTATACTAGCCAAGCTAGTCCCTTAGTGTGAATAGCCAGCTCTGCAATCTGCTTAGCTGTGGCCTCCCCTCAAGTCTTCCCAAATCAGTCAGTTCCTCTTCCCAGTTCCTCTCTGGGGGTAGATCGACCTGCTTCCAGCTAAAACCTTGGATACAATAATAGGAAAAAAAAAAATGATAAGGGTCAAGAGTTGGACAATTGGTGGTAACGAGATGAACACAGATTAGTGATGTGGACCTCGCCCTGGCCTCCTCACTCTGGGCTGGTGAAGGTTCATGGTTGATACCCATTAAAGGGTTTAATGAAATAATTATAATTCACACTCCAGAGCATCAAAGAATCAATACTGGGGAACTTTGAGCCACTCTGGGGGTGGCACCCCACTGGTTTCACAGTTCAGCTCAGCAGGAAGAGCTAGTGGAAGGAAATGCAGTTGACTGGAAAGTTGCATTAAAAGAGGGTAATAATAGATTAAAAGCTGCCGAGATCCTGGCGACTGGATGTCAATATCCTTTATTCCCTGCCTTGCCCCAATTCTGCCCCCTCCGTGCACTATTAGCCCAAATCGATGGGCTGTCAATTGTCATCAGCAGCTACAGCATTAATGCGAGCTCACAAAGGAAGCCGGGCCTTATATTATCACTTCTCTCACTTCCAAATTAGCACATAATGCAGGCCACGGGCAGCTTGTGACATGTTAACACTATACACGATTTGTTGGGATTGGACTAAACATTTCAAGGCTATAGATTTCATCAGAGACTTGATGACAGAAATAAACTGCCATCCACGGGGAGATCAGTGGAAATAATAGAATTAGGCATTGTTTGGGAATCCGGAGGGACAATGGAGGGATGAAGGAGAAAAAGAAAGGAGCTCTACAGTTGATGGCCTGCTGTGGGGGCAGCTCTAGAGAAAGACAACAACCGAACAGCCTCTCACTTGCTCTCACTAAACAACAGGTACTTGGATTTTGTCCTAGGGTTCATTCTCTATTCTAACACAAGAACTGGGGAGCAGATTCTTTCCTCATAACCACCAGGAAATGTGATGGCTGTGGGTTGAATCCTATTCTAGAACCTCAGAGTAACTTCCCAAATTTGAAAATAGTGGAAAGTAAATGTTTAGGATTGGATTGTGCTTCTAAAAGGCCAAATTTACACATTGGTAAGCACAATATGACAGCCAGGTGACAGGAGTCAGGAGATTCCACCCCCCTCCCCCCAGCCAAGTATGACTCTTGTCCAAATGTTGACTTCAGACTCCCAGTCTCTAGTCTGGAGATAATAAATTTGTTTTAACGTTATGTTTGATGCCTTCTATGGCACCTTTAGGAAATGTGTACTCATGAACCCTCTCCCAAGTCAGCTGCAGGGCTAAATGTTTTGCACATACTAGCTCACTTGATTCTCCAGATGATTCATTCTAAGGTTGAGTATTCTATCCTCCACTTCTCAGGTAGTTTCAGAAAAAGTAATTTGCTCAGCATTGCACACCTTGAGAGCGCACAGCAGGTCTCTGGACAGAAACAGAATACTAAGTCAACAAAATAAGCTTCGTTCAACTTCCCAAGGTTCATTTGGTTTCTTGCTATAACTTGCTTCGAGCCTATCTAGCATTTCTTACCTGAAAGTGGAAACTATCTGGTTTGAATTGAGCCGTTATGGCTTCAAACTTGCAATCCTAAATGCTAGATTACAAGCATAACGTACCTCCCCTAGCCTTAGATACTTGTAAATAGGAACACACTTCTACTCCTTCCTTCACTATCCCAATACTAATAGTTCTCTTCCATTCATTCTCTCTCTGCTCTTTCCTCCCTCAGCCACTCAGTGGTCCTGAAGACTGTATTGCATGCTTCCATGTCTGCAAAAAGTTCACAATGGATGGCTAAGGAAGTTTGGGAATAACAGCAATAATGGTATGGGGCTTTGACGACTAAATTGTGTTTTTTAAGATTTATCTATTTACTTCATGTGCATTGGTGTTTAGCCCGCAAGTACGTCAGTGTGAGGGTGTTGATTCCCTGGAACTAGTTAGTTTTGAGCAGCCATGTGGTACTAGGAACTGAACCTGGGTCCTCTGGAAGAACAGCCAGTGCTTTTAACAGTTGAGCCAACTCTCCAGCCCTGTTGACTAAAGTATTTTCCATCATTCTGTGAACATACACAAAATGGCCCACAACCATCTGTAATGTGATCTGGTGCCCTCTTCTGGTGCATACAAACTTGCAGACATAATATATCTTAAAAAACTGTCTTAGAGCCACAGTAGTTATAGCCAAGGCTGACCTTGAACTCACCATACAACCACAAATGATATTTAACTTCTGATCCTTGTCTCCAACTCAATATTCAGAGGCAGCTGAGTTTAAGGGTAGCTTGGCCTACAGAGCTCCATGAAGGACAAGGCTATGCAGAGAAACTTTGCATTGAAAAACCGAAATACTCCCTGGCAGATGCTTTACAGTTAGTGCCATCTGCTGGACAAAAATGTCTTAAAATGCACAGGATATGAAACAGGCCCTGCCACTTACACCATCCCATCAGAGTTAGACACTTTCTTCTCTAAGCCCAGAGCCTTGATCTCATTACCTTCAAAAGGTGGTACTATTGAGAATCTGCTGCAGCTCATAATTTGTCTAAATTACTTGAGGAAAACTTTGACCATAGTAGTTTCCAGCTAGGACTAAGGTAACGACAAACTATGCAAAAACGCAGAAATAGCAATTTTATCTTTCTTGTAAAGGTGGGGATACTGCTGTCCCTAGAAAACATCTAGTTTTGTTTAGGAACTTTAAAAACTTTTTCCAAGGCTTCCCCCCAAAAAGCAATGCTTAATAGATGCAGGGCATAGTTCACAGAACCCTTATGGAAAAATTCCCAACCTGCCTGACCTCCAGGAGTGTGTCTGAAAAAATCTGAAAAAAAAAAACCCAAAAATCTTCAAATATTGAATAGCAAGCACCATAGGTTTCAGGTGAACGTTGAAACTGAACATTTAAAATTTACTGAAGCAGCACTCCCAAAAACATCTTGATGCAGTATTATAATTACTGTTTATTTCTATATACTTACAAGTTAGGTCTTCCCTTTCACCTGAGATTCCAACTTAAATGTACTATGGCCTCAAATCACATTGAGCCAAGAAACCAAAATTCCAAGCACCCTAAGTAAAAATTTTCACCACAGGCTATATAGATGTACCTCAGCTGGTAGAGCTTTCCCAACATGTCAGATTCAACCCCAGCAGTGTGCTACAAAACCCAAACCTTATATACAATTTGTGGCAGTAGCCTACAAGCTCCATTAACACAGCAAAAGCCATTAGGCCAGTTTGCTGTAACATGCTTTATACTAAGAATTACTGTTGCCAAATGAAACAAGGTTGGCCACTAGGTGGCAAATCAACTATATAACTGTTCTAGAACTGGAAGCTTCCAATGACCTTTTAAACTTACCATTTCCTGGGATTCATACTAATGGCCCAACTGGAGGTCTTTGCTTAGATTACACGTCTAAAAGCCATGCCCCCTCCTCCCTCCTTAGGCAGCTAGAACCTTTAGTCCTTCAGTTTTGCTCAAGTTGCTACTATTATAAATTGATGTCACAACCTTATTCCCAAAACAAATGTCAGCCCAAAGATAACTTGATAAACCTATACTGTTGCCATCCTTGATGGCACCAACTTCTTTCTCCCAAGCATTGAGGATTAACTTGTTTTCAACTCCTTGTATTCAGTCAGGACAACTGTATGGTGCCAATTTAAATATTTATTAGACATTCCACTTCCATCTTGCATTTTCCTTTTAGAATACAGTGCTTATAAAGTGCACATGTGTACATGTTCCATGTTCAAGTATTGAGAATGCCCAGAAAAATTTATTGTAGCAGCCTCATTTAAAACTGCCAAATTTGAAACTTGCTAAATTTGGGTCCTTCAAATGTTTCCCTGTGGAACAATGCTACACTTCTACTTGGATTTAACTTAATCCACCTCTTCAATGGTGGGCCCTGAAGAAGCACCACCAGATGGAGGAGCTCCTCCTCCAGGGAAGCCTCCAGGCATTCCTCCAGGCATGCCACCAGCACTCTGGTACAGCTTGGTAATGATGGGGTTGCAGACTTTCTCCAGTTCTTTCTGCTGGTGTTCAAATTCTTCCTTCTCTGCAGTCTGAGGAGAAAGTAAAGTACTAAGATTACTAAATGTTTTCAAACTAACATGTTCTTCTGAGGGGGGTGGGCGCCAATTAAACCTACACAAGGAACCCATTAGCTTTTAGAGTCACTCAGACATCCAAGGAAGGTACTGCCAACATTGTTGTTCTGGTGGAAACCGCGAATGTTTTGGACCATTCATCACAGTGATCTCTACTATTCAGCCCCAGCTGTATTTAACAGCTATTTCCCCTTAATGGCAACAGAACACCTACCTGATTTTTATCTAGCCAACTGATGATTTCATTACACTTGTCTAGAATCTTCTGTTTGTCCTCATCATTGATCTTGCCTTGAAGTTTTTCATCTTCAACTGTTGCTTTCATGTTGAAAGCATAGGACTCCAGCGAATTCTTAGAGGAAACCTTATCTCTCTGCTTCTCATCTTCAGCTTTGTACTTCTCAGCCTCCTGCACCATTCGTTCAATATCCTCCTTGCTCAAGCGGCCTGTGAAGTAACAAGCAAGTCTTAATTAAAAGGCAGGCCAGCAGCACACTAAGGAATCTGAACTCCTAGAAGGCAGTTGTGTATGGCCATACTTACCCTTGTCATTGGTGATGGTGATCTTGTTCTCCTTGCCCGTGCTCTTGTCTACAGCAGAGACATTGAGGATGCCATTGGCATCGATGTCAAAGGTGACTTCAATCTGAGGAACACCACGGGGTGCTGGAGGTATTCCTGTGAGTTCAAACTTCCCAAGCAGGTTGTTATCCTTGGTCATGGCCCTTTCACCTTCATATACCTTGAGTAAAAAAGTGAAGAGTAATTGAGACATTTACCTACAATAAATTGGTATTGAGCTCAATAGGGGGAAGATCAGTCGCTCAGACATCCAAGGAAGGAACTAGCCAACACAGTACTTCTGGTGGAAACTACGAATGGTTTTGGAATCCATCATCACAGCGAAGACTTCCCCCTGGGCTTTCTATAATGCCAAGTATAAATGTTTAACATACCTGAATGAGCACACCTGGCTGGTTGTCGGAGTAGGTGGTGAAAGTCTGTGTCTGCTTTGTAGGGATAGTGGTATTGCGCTTGATAAGGACAGTCATGACTCCACCAGCAGTCTCAATACCAAGGGAAAGAGGAGTGACATCCAGGAGCAGCAAATCCTGAACATTCTCAGACTTGTCTCCAGATAGAATGGCTGCCTGGACAGCTGCAAAAAAGAGAAATGTTAGTTAGAAACAACCTACCAAAAGTTCAATCACTTCCAACACATTTAACTCGCTCAGACATCCAAGGAAGGAACTAGCCAACACAGTATTTCTGGTGGAAACTACGAATGGTTTTGGAATCCATCATCACAGCGAAATTAGAAGCCTCTTGAAAGGACTTGTTAGAATTTAAGAATCTACAGCCTTATTTACCTGCACCATAAGCAACAGCTTCATCGGGGTTAATGCTCTTATTCAGTTCTTTCCCATTGAAGAAATCTTGCAGCAGCTTCTGAATCTTGGGGATTCTGGTAGAACCACCCACCAGGACAATATCGTGGATCTGTGATTTGTCTAGTTTGGCATCTCTCAGGGCCTTTTCTACAGGGTCCAGAGTGCCTCGGAACAGGTCGGCATTCAATTCTTCAAATCGAGCTCGGGTAATGGAGGTATAGAAGTCGATTCCCTCATAGAGAGAATCAATCTCAATACTGGCCTGGGTGCTGGAGGAGAGGGTGCGCTTAGCCCGTTCACAGGCAGTGCGCAGGCGCCTAACAGCTCTCTTGTTCTCACTGATGTCTTTCTTATGCTTCCGCTTAAATTCAGCAATGAAATGGTTGACCATTCGGTTGTCAAAATCTTCTCCACCCAAGTGGGTGTCTCCAGCTGTTGATTTGACTTCAAAAATCCCATCCTCAATAGTGAGGATTGATACATCGAAAGTACCACCTCCCAAGTCAAAAATCAGCACGTTCCTTTCAGCTCCAACCTGTCAAAGAGAAATATTCTTAGGATACATGTGTTTCCGGTGTGCAAACCAACTCTAAACAAATGTGTTTGAACACATACCTTCTTATCCAAACCATAAGCAATAGCAGCAGCAGTTGGTTCATTGATAATTCGCAGCACATTGAGGCCAGCAATAGTTCCAGCATCTTTTGTTGCCTGTCGCTGAGAATCGTTGAAGTAAGCTGGCACTGTGACCACAGCATTAGTAACCGTCTAGAAAATACAATAGCGTAATTGTCAGCAAGTGTCAGCACTGGAATGAAGTTAAAAAACCACCGAGTAACACCGTTTAAAACTCACCTTCCCTAGATAGGCTTCTGCAATTTCCTTCATCTTAGTCAGAACCATAGAGGACACCTCCTCTGGGTAGAAACTCTTCTTCTCTCCTTTGTACTCTACTTGGACCTTGGGCCTGCCTGCATCATTCACCACCATGAACGGCCAGTGCTTCATATCAGACTGAACAACAGCATCATCGAACCTACGTCCAATCAGACGTTTGGCATCTATAAGGCAAATATAGTTTTATTCCAGTTAGTCAGAAGTTTAGAATTTTTGCACACTACAGAGTGTTCACAGAATGGGAGGAAGCAGAAACGGGCAGCAAATCAATGGCCCATATTTAATACTTTTTGCCAACACTCCATTGTCAATTCAGTCTGTTGCAACATTAGCTTGGCAGACTGCAGCGTCTAGAAAGCGTCCCAGCCCACCTGGCTACTTACCAAAAACTGTGTTGGTAGGGTTCATTGCAACCTGGTTCTTTGCAGCATCTCCAATCAATCGTTCTGTGTCAGTAAAAGCCACATAGCTTGGTGTAGTTCGGTTACCCTGGTCATTGGCAATTATCTCCACCTTTCCGTGCTGGAAAACACCCACGCAGGAATAGGTGGTGCCAAGATCAATGCCAACAGCAGGTCCCTTAGACATGGTTGCTGGAACAAAACGGAAAAAAGAAATAAGACCAAACTATTATTTTTTCGGGTTTTGAAATCGCAATCAACACGTGCTCGGAAGCCCTGGATCAATTCCCAAGGTAAGGATGGGTCGGGATAGCACTGCGGCAATTGCGCATGGCCGTGCCAACCCTGGCAGAGCGCGCCCCTGGCTGAAGGAACCATCTGTCCTGAAGGTCTGCGACAATGGTGGAGCACGTGGCCTCAGCTTCCCCCCGCCCCCGCCAGGGCCGCGCACTGCGGGCTCGCCTTTTTTTTTTTTTTTTTTAACTATTCCAAGCAAGTTCCCCTTTGGCGGCTGTAAAAAAACCCTTTCACTTAGCGTGATAGGAGAATAAAGCGGCCTGGGCCGCTGCGGCACCCCTCCCCCGACGCGCCGAGCCTCACGGCCATGGCGGCGCCGCCCTGCCCAAGCCCATCCTCCTCACTTGCAGCCGCCGTCCTGGGAGACCGTGGCCGAAGCCGCGCCCGCCGCCCCGGTGACCCGCCGCCCGCTGCAATCAGCCCATCACCCACAACCACCCAAGCCCGAGGCTTCACCTTGCGTGTAGGCCCGGCTGTGCTGGCGAAGAGAGCGCACAAACACCGAGAATCAGCCGCCGCGTTCAATGAGACCGGTTTCCGCCCGCCTCACTGTCTCTTATACCCTGTCTTAGAACCTTCCAGAAGGATCCCGCCCCATCCCATTGCCTATCATAGCTCCTTAGCCAATGGACGATGGGGCTCTTCTGACCGAACCAATGAAGAACCAGGACGTGCCCCTAGGACCCGCCCCCGCCCCGCCCCACCTTGCGATGACGCAGGACCTCAGCGTTCTGGAACTTTCAGGCTCGCCCCCGCTTTCCGAACGGCCCGGGGGGAAAGGAGAGGGCGGGGCGCCGAGAGCCCGCGCGCGGGAGTCCTCTGTCACTCAGGGCTGGCGGGGATGGGGGAGGGAGTCGGCATCGTGTACGCAGGCGCGCTCGGTCTGAGCGAGGGGGCGGGGGCGGAAGGAAGCGGAGGAGGGAAGGCGGGTTCATTCTCAGCGGACCAATGACGGCACAGTTCTCCGCGATCTGGGCCTCTCGGGACCCTGGGCGGCCTGAGAGAACAGCCTGAGGGAGGGGGGAGTCCGGGAAGAGAAGACGGAAGTGGGACGAGGACAAAATGGCCGCGAAGGTTGTTGCGCCCCTCCCCCACTCGGTCCTCTGCCCTGCTCCCTCAGCCCTGCAGGCTACAGGCTTCTCGCACCCGCACCCGCGGTGTCTGAGCCTGAGACTAAGGGGCACGGCTGAGGTAGCTGGCTCGTGGTATCTGGATTTCAGGTGGTTTGGCCGCCGCGAGGTCTCCCTCAGAAATGGAATCCGAGAAATGGTCAATACGCAACTCTCAGTGTGGAGACTAGATGAGCCTGACGTGTCAGAGGTCCCCAGGATCCTCCGTTGTGTCCCTCAGTGAAAGAAATGGCCCGGGCCTCCTGGCTGATCCCGTAGCTGAGCGCCCCTCCCCACCTCAGGACTCGGACATCATCGCCCCTACCCCCTCCCAGTCCCACCAGACCTCTCACTTTGTGGGAAAAAAAAAATGTGCTGAAGGGTATATATATATATATTTTTTTTCTTCTTCCTTGAGGGTGAGCTAGGCATTGGCAGTCTTCGTTTCCGGCAGCCCTATGTCCTTGATTGAGCGATTTCGACCTTTTTATTTTCAGTAACATGAGGTAATGTCTCTCCTGACTTGACTTTTACCAAAAATTAAACGCCTGACCGCGCTCAGAGTCCTTGAAAACGTGACAATGCCGGAGCGGGTGCTTGGACTATGAAACTGCAATGCATGGAGTCGGGGCCTTGTCACACTAACCCTGTCTCTCCAGCACTTTCCATGTGTCCTTTCAAGTGGGCAGTGGGGCAGCTATTTATTAGTTCCAGATAGGTTGCTTTTTAAAACAATACCATAGCAACTTTTAGTTATGTTTGAATTGGGAAGTCTCCAGACCACGTGAGGAAGGCTATCAGAAGACTGGGGAGTCTTTGTCCTTATCAGAGCCAGTAATTACTAAGACAAAATCATAAAGGAATAACTTTTTTTTTTCCGTATTTGTGTCTTGGGAGGAATGTTGGAGTTCCTGGAGTACTTTTTGTTATTGTCCAAGAAGATTGTTTTAATACGATTCTTTTCATGTAAATGTAAATACATGTAAGTACTTATTAAGACATTTCTAAGGTTTGTATTACTCACCCCGATATTAGAAAAGTGAGGCACAAAGTCTACCTTAGACTCCCCCCACCCCTGCTTTTTTAAAGCTAAAGTGTAACGGCTTATACTTCTAGTCAGCACTCAGGAGTGGAGGATCAAAACTTCTGCTAGATCCAGGTTGGAATATAGAAGACTGTCAATCTGTAAATAAAATTTTAAAAAGAAAGAGCCTGTGCCTGTTTCACAAGTGTACTTTCTGGGAGGTTCGGTAGTGAAGGCCTAAGACCCAAACTACCACCAAGGCTTAAACAGGAAGAGCTCAAGGCCTGCCTGGACTAAAGGCTAGCCTGAGCAACTTAATGAAAAGCCCTGTCTCAAAATAAGTACTCCAGATAGGAAGACAGGAAATCCTGAGGCTTTGGAGAAGAAGGAAGAAGCCCCTCCTCATCTAGGAATGCAGCTGAAGCCTCTTGCCTGTGGAAAAACAGGAATTCCAGCAAAATCAACAACTGCATGCCCTCTCTTCTCAGGAATCTCACTAGAAACCCCATTCACAGGGGACAAAAAACTTTTACTGACCCCCTGGTGCAACCCTAGTGTGGCTCCAGACTTCATCTTATCAGATAAAACTTCCACCCAAGGGATCTCTGGAACCAACCTATAATCTCACTTATCAAGAGAGAGAAAGGGGGCAGGGAAGTTTCAGGCCTGCAGTTCCGGGAGTTAGAAATTAGTGCTGCCTCATCCTTGATCAAAGAAGCTTCCCTCTGGAGTGAATGGTGGTTAATGCAGAGACTCAAGGCTGGTCAAACTGCTAAGTGCTCAGCCTTAAAGGGACATCATAACCCCTCCTCCAAGACTCAGGAAACGTTAGGAAAGATGAGGTAGAAAGAAGTAAGAGCCTGACAGAGGGTCATGAAATGCTTCTGGGCATGATATGGCAGTGGTACTCCTGAAGTCAGTGACAGACATGGCTTGCATAGGGTGTGCAGAAGCCTCGACTTCTAAATATTCAATTATAGATAAGGGAGAGACCCAAGGGGTCATGCCTCACCCAGGGAGCAAATGGTTTGATAACCCCTGGTGGAGAGGAAGTCTTTAGTGGGTAACCACTGATGAATAAACCATGCCCCAGTGGATAACACTCTGCTAGGCCCACAAAGGAAACTTTGATTAAACCCAGGGAGGGGATCCCAAAGTAAAAACAAAAGATGTGAAAGTGGTATGGGGACCTTTTAAAAAAGATTTATTTTTATTACTGTGTCTAGATGTCAATATATTCCCAAGGAAGCCAGAAGAGGTTGTCAAATCCCATGAAACTAAGAGTTGTAGGTGGAGGTAAGCCCCCTGACATGTGTGTTGGGTACTGAACTCCAGTCTTTCAGAAGAGCAGCGAACGAACACTCTTAACTAGTGAACAGTCTAACAGTCTAGCCAGCCCAAAATAGGGATTTGTTGAGAGACCAATGGGAGGGCGGCCCCTTCCTGGACATCTTGTTATATGCTGAGCCTGCTGAGTCATGAGCAAGGTCCTCCTGAACTGAAGAGGTTTATGGACAAGAAGTTAACATGGCAGACATATACAAGGAAGGATACTGCAGGGCTTTGGTCGCTTTATGAGTCTTGTGATTGATAAGTGTGTAGGGATGGCAAATAGTGGGCAACAGAATAACATCGGAATGGTGGTTATATGAGGAAACAGCATCATCATGTATCATGGAAAGAGTCTAAACAATGGCTATTGAGCACAGGAGTCCACATCTCTCCCCAAAGGGCCTGTTTGACTATGGTGTAGGATGTCATGTTTTCATATGAAACTTTTTGCTAAGAACCTTTGTGATACTCAGAAAAGGGGTGGGGGATGTGAGGGACCAGTGTGACCAGAATGCATTATATATATCTGCTTCTGGTCTAATTACTGCTCAGTTCCGGTCTCAAGGGGATAAGGTTATGATACCTAATATCTTCCTCTGAGATCTGCATGCTTACAGGTACACACACCTGTACATATATCACACTGTACATACACACACGCTCAGAAATAGTTTTTAGACAGCAGAACAATTAACTTCTCCTGATCACTCAAAATGTGTTGTAAGATTTGAACTGTATTCTTACTATCTATTAAAAGTACAAAGGGCCATCATGATAGCACAGAGGGGAAGGTGCTTGCCCTGCAACTGAAGGGAGTGAGTTTGGTTCTTGGAAGCCCTGTAAAGGAAGAAAGAGCAAATTGATCCTACAAAGTGGCACGCTGGTCTCCACATGCACACTATGGCATGAGTGCTCCCTCCCCTATGAAAAGTAAGACAAAGTGAAAGCAGAAAATAAAATGAACACTGTTTCTTTGCTTCCAGCTTCTCAGGATTTCAAACAGCAAATTTACTTACTCCAGATCTGAAATTAACCAAGCATAGTGATGCAGATGTTCAACCCCAGCACTCAGGAGGTGGAGACAAGCAAACCTCTAATTCTAGGCCAACATGGCCTATACATTGAGTCAGTTTGGAAAAAAAAAAAAAAAAAAAAAAAAAAAAGAAGAAGTCCTAGATGCTTGCACACACCTGTAATCCCAGCACTTAGAAACTCAGGAGGCAGAGAACTAAGGATCATTTCAAGTCAGGCCAACCAGATTCACACAGTGAGACCCTCTGCCCTAGTTCCATTTCTCTTGCTGTGATAAACATCATGACCAAAAGCAGCACAGGAGGAAAAGGTTGAATTCCTCATATAGCTCATAATCCATCAAAGGGGAAATCAGGGCAGAAATTCAGGGTAGGAACCTGAAGGAAAGACTGAACACAACAGAGGAACACTGCTTACTGGCTTGCTCTCTGTTTGTTATAGAACCCAGGATCACCTGCCCAGGGGTGGTACCCCCCTCCCACAGTGGTCTGGGACCTCTCACATCAATTACTAATCAAGAAAATGTAGAGGTGATGCCCTCCTTTCATCCCAGAGCTCGAGAAGCAGGGGCAGGTGGATTTTTGTGAGCTAGAGGCTAACCTGGTCAACAGAACTACACAGAAAACTTGTGTGTGTGTGTGGGGGGGGGGGGGGGGTCCTGACAGATTTTTTTACCAGCTGATCTGCTGAAAGTTATTTCTCAGTTGACATTCCCACTTCTCAGATGACTCTAGCTTAAATTAAACTGTCAATAAAACCAAAAACAAACAAACAAAAATCCCCAAATGGACAAGCACATCTTTTCTTTAAAAAATAAATAAATAAATAAATAAAATCAAAGCTGGGGTTCTGACTGGATTTACAATGTTGTGTGCCTGCCACATTCTAAGCACTTTGTTTAAAAAAATATTTATTTTTTTATTATGTACATTGGTGTTTTGCCTGCATATGTATCTGTGTGGGGGTGTCAGGTCAGATCTTACAGTTGTAAGCTGCCATGTGGGTCCTTTGGAAGAGGACCACTGAGCCATCTGTCCCGCCCCTAAGCACTATTTTAAGTAGGTGACACACTCCACTCATTTAATTTTTATAACAAGGTCAGGCATAGGGACACATGTCTGCACTCAAAATGTAGAGGCAAGAGGATCATGAATTTCAGCCTGAGTGACTAGTGAGACCCAGTCTCAAGAAGAAAAACAAAATGTATCCCAAATCTTAAGAAGCAAGAATAACCATGATTTTCATCTTGTAGATGAGGAAGGTTAAATGATTAAACTGGCGAGCCACACAGATTGTTAATCATTTTTTTTCTTTTTCTCCCCTTCCCCCTCCCTCCCCCCTTCTCCTCCCCCCCTACCTTTCTCCCTCCCTTCCCCTTCTTTCATTTAAAATGTGTTTGTGTTTCTTGGGATGGCCTCCCTGTCATCTTGGATTCTTTTAACTGCTTCCTCCAGAGGGAACATCCTTCGGTAAAGTCTGTCTTTCCTCCTGAAGCCTGCTGAGGACAGCAGAGCAGCCAACAGCCAAGGCAGGTGCTGTTACATACCTAAAGACCTTGGGGATTCAGAGGCAGGAATGGGCTGTGTTTCTTCTTCTCTTCTGGAGACTGGAGTATCTGTCTATAAAACATTTTGTTTTCCACAATCTAAAATCCCAACATTGACAGAAAAGGGAAATAAATCACATTCAAATGAAGGTTGGACTGTGTGGCTTTCTTAGCACCTCTGAATCTTGAAGTCTATGACTTGCTAGCCCCGGAATGCCTTATCAGCATGAAGCACACTATCTTGCCTTGGTGAGCAGTGCTGGGGAGTGAAAAGAGAACGGACTTTGGGGTTAGACCAGAATTTAAATTCCAGGCATTTTTCTTGTGTGGTAAGGCTCCTCTCAGCCTCACCTTGTTGGCTTGGTATTTAGTATGTAGCCCTTGGTGGTCTCAAACTTATAGCAATCCTCCTGTCTCAGCCACCTCAGTTCTGTGATTACACGTGTGTACAACACTTAAACCTTCTGTTTTTCTCTTCTAATAGTGCAAAGCCTTCAGAGCTTTAGAGGTTAAATAAAATGTATAGGACTTAATTTTTTTGTCCTTTGTCTATTATTTCATCCCCCCCCCCCCACTTAGGGTTCTTAAGTCTGGAAGTGTCAGAATATCCAGGGTCTTTTCATCTCAGAGACCCAAGATCCATAAAATCTGATTCCGACATGCCCTTGCTATTTAATGAGAGTCTAATAAGGCAGGTGGTATAGAAAGGCCAAGGTACCCAAATTTATATTGTATGTAGAGTACACAGGGGATTCAGAGATGTATGTATTCTCTGGTAGCAATAACTTATATATGTGTATATAATCTTTTAGAAGTTTGACACGAGTCTTACAGCTGGTTTTGAGTTCAGTTTGTACCTGAGGCTGGCCTTCAACTTTCAACCCTGAGTAGCTTGGGTCACAGCCTATACCACCAGGCCCAGCACAAGCAGGTTTTCAGATATTAATCTGTAAAGTTGTTTTGCTATGTCATTATGGGTAATTATTTCATAACAATGGTATGGTACTACCAACTGAAGAAAATTCTGAAGAAATTATTCAGATCACCATAATAGATAGTATGCAAATACCAAGTTAATCAGCCTAGGGTAGACAGCTTTTTTCCTTTCTAAAAGGTTTAAGTTTAGAACTTAAGTATTAGAAAAAAAGTTAAAAAGAATAGAATTTATGTATATACTTTAAGGTTTTTAGTGCTTATAGTGTTTTATATTCATTTATTTATATATATTGTGTATATGTCTCATGCCTGTGGAGGTCAGAAGAATTAAGATGCCCTGGAACTGGAATTACAGAGAGTTTATAAGCCACCACATGATTGCTGGGAACCAAACCTTGGTCCTCTGAAATAGCAGCAAGTGCTCTTATCCTCTCAGCCACCTCTCCAGCTTGTTTGGACTTATTTTTGAGATAGGGTCTCACTATGTAGCCGAGACTAGCCTCACACTCATGATCCTTCTGCCTCAGTATTGAGAGTGCTAGGAATACAGTCCTGTGCCAATCTTTCTAGCTTGAGAATCTAGGCGGAGCAGTGGTGGCACATGCTTGGATCACTGAGTTCGAAACTAGCTGCTTTACAAAGAGAGTTCCAGAACAGCCCAGCCAGGGCTACACAGAGAAACCCTGTCTCCAAGTGTAGTTAGGGTTTCTATTGCTGTGAAGAGACACCATGACTATGACCATGGCAACTCTTATAAAGAAAACATTTAACTGAAGAGGCTATCTTAGAATTTCAGAGGAAGCTTGGCAGCATGCTGGTGGTGTTGGAGCTAAGGCTGCTACATCTTGCCTGCAACAGTAAATCATCTTGACTGTCACCCTGGGGGAAGTTTGAGAAAGAGAGACCTCAAAGCTTCCCCACAGTGACATTCTTCCAGCCAAAGGTGTGGTCCAGACTAAAGGTGTTTCTTCAAACTTCAAGGTCTGGATTAAAGGTGTGAGTCATCCAGCCTCTTTCAACAAGACCACGCCTCCTAATAGTGCTACTCCTTATGGGTTTATGGGGGCCAATTGAATTCAAATTACCACATGGTGTGTGTTAGAATTGTGTGATATCAGCCATTTTATAATTCCAGAGCTTGGCAGATGGAAACAGAGGATACCAGAGCAAGCTGGGATCAACCTAGGCCTCTACAAGTACACGTGTATATGCACAGGCACCCACACATGCAGACCCCGTCCCCCAAATAGAGTAGCAGCAAGTCAGTCATTTCCACGATAGTCACTGGACAATGCCACAATCAGCATTTGTCTAGATTCGTGAGGCCCTGAGTTCAATTTCCACCATCACATGAAAACAACCACAAAATAACAAAAATAAATAGTGAAAGGAGATGACTCAACAGGTAAAGGCCCTTGTCACCAAACCTGAGAGCCTGGGCTCAGTCCCTAGAAGCCGAAGGAGAGAAGGTGAGACCAATACCTGCACCTTGTTCTCTGACCTATATAGAAATACCCTAGTGCATATGTGCCTACAGACATCACAAAATAAATAAATAAATGCAAAGGATGTCATAGAAAGAGTGACATAGTATGGGAGATTCCAAGTATATATATTTATTTTCTTAATACAGGGTCTCCCTATTTACTTGGCCTGGAACTACATGTCATCCCAGATGGCCTAGACCTCACAGACATCCACGAGCTTCCATCTCCCTAGAAATGAAATTAAAGATATGTGCCTTGGGACCTCGTTTAAAATATGTACTTTTAGGGCCAACACCTTTAATCTACCAGCACTTAGAAGGAAAGAGATAGGTGGTAGATCTCTGTGAGGCCAGCCTGGTCTACAAAGTAAGTTCTAGGATAGCCAAAGCTACATTGAGATCCTGTTTTAAAACAAGTCAACCAATCAACACACAAAAACCAAATTGAAGCTTTAAAGAGTGTTCAGCTGGGCTTGGTGGCTCCTGTGTGCAATCCAAAACTTGGAAGCAGAGGCAAGAAGCTTGCTATGAGCCTGAGGCCAACCTAGAATTGAGGCTCTCAATCCTGCCTCAAAGGAAAAAAAAAGAAAAGAAAGGAATGAGGGAGGGAAGAAGGAAGAGGCAGGGTGGGGAGGTGGTAGAGAAAGAAAAAGAAAGAAAATTATTATGTAGGATCAAAGAATGGTGAATTTACATGAAAATTCCATCAAAAACAGCCCTTCTTGGAACCTGGGACATGACTAAAACTGTAGTGTATGGCCTGATTGCCCAAGACTTGAATGTGTTTACTGTATTCCTTTAGGAAAATTGAAACTAGAATAAGCCAAACTGATATTAGTATTTGCCTTTCTGACTGAAGCAAAATATAAACTATCTCACTTAAACATGAAGACATACACGTAAGCCATCTTAATATCATTTTCTGTCATTATACTACCCAAAAGAAATGAAGGGAAACCAATATTTAGCCACACTGAATATTTAAACCAGCCTGCTGTATAACTGTAGAGTTCTGGTCATAACTCTTTTATTACAGAGTCTGTGTGTAGCCCTGGCTGGCCTGGAACTCCTTTTGTAGACCAGGCTGACTTCAGTTTACAGAAGTCCCCTGCCTCTGTCTCCTGAGGGCTGGGATTAAAGCTGCAGCTACCAAGGTTCTCACTTTGTTTTAGAAAGATTTTATCCTGTCTTCAGATACAGACAGAAAGGCTCCTGAGAAAATAATCTGCTCTACCTCAACCTAGTTTCAAAGTCAGATCAGCTTTATTCCACAGGGTATGCTTTACTTCTTAGCCGAAATTGTTTGCAGTTTATAGATTTTCAAAATACTTGTCTTGCTATTGGGAAAGTGCTTTGCATGTATGTAGACGTGAGGACTGCTCTGTGGATGGAGTAGGCTCTACACACACACACACACACACACACACACACACACACACACAAGAAAAAAGTTACTATGTAGCCTTGGCTAGCCTCAATCTTATTTTATAGAACAGGCTAACTTCTCTCTTTCTATATTTATGTGACTTCTAAAGATTGAACTCAGGTTGGCTTGTATTTTGGTTTTTCGAGACAGGGTTCCTCTATGTAGCCTTGGTTGTCCTGGCCAAAAAGAGGTACACGGGCTCCTGCTTCGAGAATGCTGGGATCAAAGGTGTGTGCCACCACCTCTGGACCCTGAACTCAGGTTGATAAAGCTTTCAAGGCAAGCACCTTTACCTACCCCAGTTTATCCATAATATCTCATTCAAAATATTTTTGAAATAGAGTCTTATGTTGAGTAGGCTGGCTTCACTATATAGCTGAAAATGAACTTGAACTCTAAGTGTTGGAATTTAAAAGGTAGATGTTGCTATGCCTGGCTTCAAATTCATTGGAATATCTTGTTTAATTCTGTAGTATGGAAAAGAAATGCTGTTGTGTGAACCATCCTCTTCATTAGTTGTTGCTACTGTTGTTATTATTGGGTTTTTAAGTTCTCACCATGCCTCCCTGGCTGGTTTGGAACTTACTATGTAGACTGACTCCATGGTCTCTTAAGTGTTGTGTGTGTGTGTGTATATCACATGTATTTAATATAAAATTTATTTATGTTTATTTTATGTGCATAGGTGTTTTGCCTGCATGTATGTCTGTGTGAGAGTGTCAGGTCCCCTGGAACTAGAGTTACAGCTGCCACATGGGTGCTGAGGATTGAACTGGGTCCTCTGGAAGAACAGCCAGTGCTCTTAACCTCTGAGCCGGCTCTCCAGCCCCTGTTGTTGTTTTTAATATAAATTGAAATCGTCAAAGGTGCTTAGGGGGTAAACTGTAAAAATATTTCTGACTTCTCTACCCAGGAACAGTGCCAAAAAGAGATATAAATCAAGAGAGAGCTGGGTATGTAGCACAGTGGTAGAGCCTTTGAGTAGTTTGTCAGTCCATGGGTTTCAATAATGAGTGAGAAGAAATTTAGCCTTAAATAATTATAAAAACAGATCTAGGATGGGGGGGGGTTCATTAAGTTTTGAGACAGGAACTCATTGTGTAGCCCATGCTGGTTGAACTCTTCTTTTTTAGATTTACTTATTTGTTTATTTATTTATTTTTGACCCAGAGTCTATATAGTTTTGTAGCTACTTGTAACTTTACTGTGTAGCTATGGAGCTAGCTATATAGAACAGGCTGGCCTTGAACTCATAGGGGTCTACCTGCCTCAGCTTTTCTAGTACTGGGATTAAAGATGTGTGCCACCATGCCCAGCTCTGTTTTTATTCTATTTGTATGGGTGTTCTGCTGCATGTACAACAGTGCCCGAGGAGACCAGAAGAGGGTGTCAGATCTCCTGGAACTGGAGTTGCAGATAGTTCTGAGTCACCTTGTGGGTGCCAGGAATCAAACCTGGATCCTCTGGAAGAATAGCTAGTGTTCCTAACTGCTGAACCATCTTTCCAGAACCAGAATTTACTTTGTAGTTCAAGCTGGCCTCAAACTCTCTTGCATCAACTTTCCAAGTGATGAGATTATTGTCATATGCCACCACACCCATCTGTGAACATAATGACTTCTAAATTTGGGGTCACTCAAATATTTGAGCTCCGTAAACATTTTTAATTAAATCAACATACCTTAATTATTATTATTAACTTAATCTCAATGTATTCAAGATATTCTATACTCAACATTCTCTGAAAATATGTATTATCTACACACATGATTACTTTTGGATACATTTAGTGTATGTTTATAAAATAATTTGTATGAATGATCATTGTGTAGAGTGAAAAGGGATGAAAAAGCAGGGTCCATGGTTTTGGCTAAAGCTATAAGGATTTTAGGGATAAGAAGAGCAGTTAGTGAAACTGTCAGTTCTGATGGAACACAATGGTGTATGGCTGGGTGCATGTATTATAATTTTTGAGACAGGTCTTGCTATGTTACTCAGGATGTTACTAGTAATCTTCCTGCCTCAGCCTCCTGAGTGCTGGGATTCCATGCCATGTTACTACACTGACATGGCTGTGTTCAAATTTGAGCTCAGCTACTGACTTAAGCTCTGTATTTTAGTTTTCTTATTTTTTTGTTTATATATATATACATATATATATAATTTATATATATATATATATACAATTTTGTTTTTCTAGACAGGATTTCTCTGTTTAGGTTTCTCTGGAACTCATTCTGCAGACCAGGCTGGCTTTAAAACTCATAGATCTGTCTGCCTCTGCCTCCTGAGAGCTGGGTTTAATGACAGGTGCCACCATCTCCCAGCTTTCTTATTTGTTTTTAAATTTTATTTACTTTTATGTGTACATGTGTGCATTTGTATGAATATATATGTACCGTATATATGCAGAAGCCTGAGGAGTTCAGAAAAGGGCATTGGATCCCCTAGAACTGGGGTTACAGACAATTGTGAACCACCATGTGAGTATTAGGAATCAAACTCCAGTCCTCTGAAAAAGCAGTAGTGCTTTTAACGACTTAGCTGTCTTTCCAACACCTAGTTTTCTTATTTTTAAAATGAGAATGTACCGGGTCGGGGTGGGGGCGGTGCACAACTCTAATCCCAGCACTTGGGAGGCAGAGACAGGTAGATCTCTGTGAATGTATGGACTACAGAATGAGTTCCAGGACAGCCAGCATGGTTACACAGAGAAACCCTATTTCAAAAACAATAAATAAAAGCAAACTAACAAATAACAAACGAAAATACAAATCTCCTTTTATAGAGTTAATATGAGTATGAAGTTGAGATAAAATGTACGATATATGTAGCGTTTTGGGGTCAGGGAAGGGAAAAGCCAACTATAGTGAAATTGGCTTGTAATACCAGCATTCTAGGAGGAAGAGGCAGGTGGGTCAGACCTTAGGGTAATCCTTAGCTGTAAGTATTTAGCCAGCCTTGGTTACATGAGACCCTGTCTTCAAAGAAATATGCCTGTCGCATGATGTTTCAGTAAGTGATAGCTACCATTATTGTACTTTCTCTTTCTGGAACAGGCTTCATGTATGCCAGGCAGAATGAGCTTGAGCTCCTGTCTCCAGTTCAGTGGTAAGATGACAGGAATGTACCACCAGCCTGTTAACTTTTTGCTATTAGATTTCTGTGACTCTCAGGGGTTACTTCTCTTTTCAGATCCCTTAGATGGTAGGTACTTAGCCTTGGCACAAAATACTCGCTTCCCAATTATTATTTGTTGATTTTGACAAAGCCCATAAGGGCAGCCGATTCTGTGCCATTTGTACTTAACATCCTGCCTTGAGAGGGGAAAAGCATTTCATATACTGATGAACCAGCCTGCTTTCACTAACTGCTTCCTTTGATGATCTGGGTCGGTAGTCTTTCTCCCGAAATCTTTGGGATTAACAATAAACATGTGACTGAACTCAGTCATGAATAGATGATATTTGGCCCGAGTTCTCTTCTTTTGGTAGCAAGGTATAAATACGTTTTCGGTACAGGTTCCGTGAGCCCAGCCTCTCTACAGCGCTGTCTTCCCTTATTTATTTTTCCATTGCTGATACAAATGGAGTTACACTCAATAACTGCTTTTGTGACATTTACCATCCCGTTTACAAGGCAACAAAGCAGATTGATACATAAACAGCTTAACACCAGAAATGAAGCAAACTTTTGGAACACCTTTTGGAACAGAATTCTGAAATGCTTGGCATACATCATAATAACAAAAACATGGATTTTACCATTTTACAGGGTTAAGTTTGGCTTATATATTTTATTGAAAATGGTTACTCTTTAAACGTCCACATTCTTCATCTGCATTTTCTTACAATTTTTTTTTTTTTGGCTTCTGTCCATCAGTGTCAGTTATCCCCCCCCCTTCTTTATTTGTTTCACATTAAAGACTCAGTTAGTTTGTTTGTAATGTCAGTGGAATCAGGTTTGGAGGCAGTCGTGCCTCTAACTTTATATTCAGCCCACCCTGTTTTATTGAAACCTGAATGCCTGATTTTAAGGGAAGGGGATCTGTCATTGCTTAAGATTTCAGCGCCATATCTCTCAATTTCTCAGCTCCTAGTATAATCTGTTTTGTGTATTTATTGTAGATTTCCACTGGAAATGAATTTCCAAAGTAATCTAGGTATTCGATGGCACTAGTCTCCAATAACATATTTAAATAATCGGAATTTCCTTTTCAGACAAAGGGGACTGATTCTGGCTCTGAAAAGCAGACAGGAAACCTGATGTGTAAAGGCAGGAAACAGTGAAAAAAATTGCCAGTGCTGACCCAGCTGCAGCCTTCATTGTAAGCTGGTTTGGCTCAGGGACTCCAGGAAGGAGAATTCACAGAATTACATAGCAGAAGAGACATGTTGCCTGGATACCATCCTCCAGGAAGAATAAAAATGTAGACAGAGTAAAGGACTTAAAAAGAAAAATCTTACAATGAGATAAGAGCTAGTATAAGAAGCATTTCAAATATGCCTATTCTCTCAAATGAACAGGCATCTGAGTTATTCCCCCAATGTCTCTTATTTCTACCTCTTTCAAAGGAAGACAAAACTCATCAGGACCATCACTTTAGCATGCATGAAGCCCACCCAAAGGAACCCAGACAACTGAATGCAAGCATCATTTCCCAGGCACTTTAGAAGGAAATGTATATATAGTCTGTGAGGATGCTCTTATGCTAGTTAAATGTAGGCATAAAAAGCCAGAGAAATGGGGCAATAGTGAGCATCGACCTTTTCCCTGTCAGCATCTGAGTCCCAGCATCTGAGAGAAATGCTTCACCACAGTAGTCACAGCTGCTCCCTCTTTCCTCTAACCTTTGTACTGGTCCACGATAGGAAAACGCTGGGCTCCGCCCACCATGACCAGCTGACTTTGCCTTGTTCCTTGAGCTAATTCAGGTTTAGCAACTATGTCGCAGGTCCCCTATTTGTCAAAACTGCTTAAAAGGCAAGTTACTTATTGGGGACTGGATGCTTTTTGTTTTTGAGTTTTTGCCCCCCCCCCCCTTTAAATTTCTTGGACAGCTTTCTTCTCCCATGTCTGAGCTGTTTTGATAATTTTGCTGGTGAATCCTTTCTGCTAATTTTTTTCCCCTCAACAACAACAAAATAAAATCATTAACAGACATTAGCTGAACCCTCCCACCACCCACTAGCTTTTCTCACCACCCGCTCTCTAATGGTAGTTTGTGTTCTTTCCAGCCCACAGCCACCCTTTTTTTGGAGGCTAAGGCTGAGAGGAGAGAAGCAGAGGTTCCCTTAGATTCAGCGCTTAGTGGGGAGTGACAGGGCATGTATTTTCAGTGCTTTTAGGAAATTTAAGGCCCAGAATCATCAAAGGTCCCACATTCACATCCTTCTAAAGTGAAAGAAACAAAGGGATCTCCAAGTTTGGGCCAATATTATATGCCCTTTGACCTATTAAGGGAAAGGTCTAATTTCCCTGTCTATTCCAATCAGTCTTGAAATTCTGGTTTCACGAGTTCTCAGAAAGAGGAGCAGGAAGAGGTATGCAAGGGGATCTTCCAACTTCCCCTAAGAGACTTTCTCTAGAGGATTCTTTGCCTAATGACTTTCATTAAATGATACATGTTTGTTTCTTCTAGAAACATCCAGTAGAGAAGTCTTTAGGGGGCTTCAAGTTTGAGTAATGGCCTGCAACTGCCCCAGGATATATATACTTTTGATATCTGGTAGCAATCCTCTGAATATCAAATTTGAAAAGTTCTTCACAGAGTTATGTCCCATCTTGGTTGGACTCTTAGTTATTATTTTAGGGTTCCATGGAAATCAGAGGGTTGGTTGTAGATATGGAAAGAGAAACTTAATCACGTTTTTCTGTCTCCCACTATTTCAATCCCCCCTCCCCAATTAATGTTCAAACCTTATGATACATGAAGTCAAGGTAGAAAAAAACGTGCTTCCTTCTTTCTTTCTTTTTAAATGTGAGTTTCTTAGAAGCATTTGTCCTAGTACATGTTGCAGAGAGGTGTAATATAAGGCCGTGGGTTTCTGTTTTGACTATCTGAATAATCACACTACTCCAATAAATTTGCAGAAATTAATAGACAATTGATCTATGAGATTCCCATTTCTTCTTGACTGCGGTGACTTGCAACATTCCTAGGTAAGATGTTTCAGGTGGATGCAACCTCACTTTCTCCCCTTTTTTTCAATCACAAATTCTGGTCAGCAAAATAAGCTTGGGCCCCTCCTTCCCTCTAGCTCTGCTCTGAAGGCACAATGAGGTGCCTTTTTAAAAAGAAGACCAGTCCTTTGTTTGGTGTCCTATAAGGAAGGTGCTTGTCAGAACTGGCCCTGCCATGCTGGCAGCTACTTAAGTGAGCTCTCATCTGGCTGAGGGGCTTGTGTGGCTGGTGAAGGAGCTCCAGTGGCTAGGCTAAGATCCTGACTTCTGGATAAGCGAGTCAAGTCCCCTGTGATTCAGACAGTTTGGAAGGCTTTGCTCTGGCTGGGGATTGTGCTGAGTGTGGTTTCTGCTTTGGTCAGGGTAGTGTGGTGCACTTTCTTTGGTTCAGAACCTCTTGCTTCTGGTCCTATTAGGCTGTACGCCTGGGTTGCTAGCCCCGGCTGGGGGGCTGCTTCACTGGACAGTGTCCTCTGGCTTCTTGAGGCGCTGTTCCCTGTGGATCGGGTAGAGGAAGAGCCAGAGCGTGAGCTCCTGGAGCCTGAGGAAGAGGAGCTAGGCTTCACAAGGCGGGCTCTGGGGGCTTCAGCGTCTTCTCTGAAAGGGGAAAAATGAGCAGATAACAAAGATAAACTTTAGTACTGCCAGGGGTGTTATGACTCTCATTAAAGTTACTTCCTCCTGAGATTTTTTTTTTTTCAATAAATTCCTCAAGCCAAAAACCTATGAAGGCAGCAATCAAGGTACTAAGCACTTCCTTGTTTTGTAAGACTTAATGCTCTGTTTAGGAAAATGTCTGTTATGTGCAGGCAGAGATCCCACCAGTTGCACCAGAAGGGATACGGTTCAACATGAGATGTCTGAATAGGATTGCCTTGGTTTGGGATCTGTGTATTAAAATCCTTTCATGCCTGATAGGTTATACCATCCTTTATTATAAAGCCCCTTTAAGTGGGAATGAATCAGAAGTAAAGCTGAGAAATATGCTACTTAATTGCTAGCTTGACTAGAGTAGAGTTATCTGGAAAGAGGGAGCCTTAATTGAGAAAAACATCTCGGTCAGACTGGCCTTTTGGCAAGTCTGTAGGGCATTTTGAGGATTCACGAGTGATGGAGAGAACAGCTCACTGTGGGTGGGGCCACCCTTGGAGGATAATGCTGGTTATATAAGAAAGCAGCCTAGCCGGTTATGATGAGCAAGGCAGTAAGCAGCACTGCTCCACCATGGCCTCTGCTTCAGTTACCACCCCCAGTTTGTGCTCCAGCTTCCCCTTGTACTGGACTGTAAGCTATAAGGGGAAATGATCCCTTTTCTCCCCACACTTCTGTTTTTGGTCATGATGTTTATCACAGCAACAGAAAACAATCCTGAGTAAGGACAGCCTCACAGTAAAGTGAGTCACACCTTCTATCCCTAGACTGTAATTTCCTATCTGACATAATAATTCTTTGGAGAGCCCCACAGGGCAGAGGGAATGAGGGGCATTTCTAATGCCTAGTTACCGTGGAACTGGCCTGTAAAGACAGCTCCTAGAGGTAGGGAAGCTTACCGAATCTCATTAGGTCGCTCCTCTTCTTCATATCTCTCTTTGCTTTTCCTTCGGATTAGCAGCCATATCAAGAGGAAAATGAGCAGGGCTCCAGCCACTATGCCCGTCACTGCTCCTGCTACCATGCCGATGCTTTGCACATCTGTTTTCTCAGAAGCACAGACAGAAGTAAAGTCACACGTAAGCTAGGAGATGCATGAATTCTCAAGACAGAAGCCCTGGACAGGATGGCTTCTAGCACCACACTCCATGACCCTCACACATTGTGTGACTGTGCCTTTCCATATTCTTGTAAGCCATAGTTACTAAACCATAGATTTTACACTCAGTTGGCTCAGATTTTAGTGACTAACTCGGGCTTAGTTTACATGATAAATGGGTTGGGAAAATTACTGTGTCATGTTAAAAAACATTTAAACACTTAATAAGATATCTTTGGGCAGTCTTCTAGCTCTGCCCATACTCTGTTCTCTAACCTCTTTTCTACTGGTAAAATAAAACAGAATATAACCCACAGCATACAATTCTCTATGCTATTACTTGCGGCTTTCAAATTTGACTTGCACTTAGTAACATATATATTCTCATTTGAATATGAAATAGGCTAAGTATTTATTATCAAGTGCCCACCTTAAGCCAGGCAGTTCTGGGTATGACAAAGAGTGATAAGAGTTTTTGTCTTTGTGAGTTTGCTCAACAAAAGTGAAAAAAAAAAAAAACCCAAATAAATAAAGAAGTAGATACAGATAATTTCAGGCAGGGGGTGTGAGAGCAAAGGCAAATGACAGGCAGTTGGAGGGAGAATAGAGGGACAGGAGTTCAGTTTGGGCATGCAGGACTCTGACTTGTGGTGAACTAGACATAGAGCGCTCCAGGCACAAGGGTTAGTGGGTGTGATGAATGTGAGTCAGCTTGGAGGACAGTGAGCAAGGGAAGGTGCTGGAAGTCACAGGAAGGGACCATCTCCCATGGGGCAATAGAAGAGTTTGATGGCTTAAGTTACATTTAAGAAAGAACCCTCCAAACAGTTCTAGGGAAAATGGAGGATTTCAAGAGAACATAAAGAAGCAAGGGTATGAGTTAGGACGCTTCTAACTGCAAGCTGGAGATGCTGGTGAGCGGGCAGAGGCTGGACTTAATGTGCATGGAAGCAGGTACAAGGGTACACTTCTATTTGGAAAGTGCTGTTCACTCTTGTCCTTATCTTTAAAAACTAAATGGCCTCTTACTATAAAAATTTACCTTTTATCCAATATCCCCCTGAGACAAAAGCCTTGGGTGGCCTAGAATTCCCTACGTAGACCAGGCTGTCCTCACACTTGCAGAAATCCTCCTATCTCTGCCTCTTAAGGGCTGGATCAATGGTGTGCACTACCATGCCCGGCAAAAAAATATTTTTGAAAGAAATTGGACTTTAGATATCACTATGTTCTTGAAAGGCTGGGGCTTATCATTACATCTTATTTATTTATTTTGTATGGATGTGTGCCTTTTGTGTGTATGCAGAGGTCAGAGGAAATGAATCTGTTCTCTCCCACCATGCTGATTTCTGCTATCAAAAGATCATCAGACTGGCAGTAAGCACTGCTGAGCCATCTCCCTGGCTTTGCGGTTTCTCTTCTATGAACAAATTCAGTTCAGCAATGCTCCTTTCTTTAGGGCCCACCACCAACACACAATCTGAATGGATTATCTACTAACAGAAATTGAAGTTGTACCTTTTCCACAACTAAAACAATGTTTCATTAGTTTCCACATATGTTTGCATACTTTTGGAATTTCTCTAAAGGGTAAATTCACAGAAATGTTGCTGGGTACAATGGAATGTATTTTTCTCTAAATTTAACTGGAATAAATAACAGGTATGGTACCTCATGCCCATAATCCCAGAATTTGGGAGGCAAAAGCAGGAGAATTTCTGTGGGTTTGAAGCTATCCTTGGAAATATGGAAAGTTGACGTCAGATGTCTTTCTATATGCTGTAAATTATCATTAGATAATAAAAAAAAACTATTTTGGCCTATGGCAAGACATCTTAGAAGCAGGATAAAGGTGAAAAGAGGGCGGAGTCAGGGAGAGACCTACAAGCTGCCTCTAAAAGCAATATAAAAGTACAGATAAGCCACAAGCCACATGGCAAAACATAGATTAGTAAAAATAAGATGCAAGAGCTAGCTAACAAAAAGCCTGAGCCATAGGCCAAACAGTTTATAATTAGTATAAGACTTTGTGTGATTATTTGAGACTTTTGGTCTAGATCTCAGGGCTTGTCTGGGCCAAAAACTTGATACTACAGAAAGTCTGTTGAAAACCTGCACTGCACAATGAGCCCTGTCTTAATAATAAGTAATAGATATTAATAAAATATATTAACACAATAGATTAATAATTGTGGAATGTTTGTACAACTAAACACTACAGAACAATAAGGGTGCCAGTTAGTGGAAAACATTGTCATATCAGTATTTGCGAGGTGAAGCCAGGAAGAATGCCTGCTTGTGAAGGCAGTAAGACTTTCTAGCAAGTTCAAGGCCAACTTCTGCTACATAGCAAGACTCTTTCTCAGAAAGATAAAAATCAAAGGCTGAGGGTGTAACTCAGTGGTAGACTGCTTGCTTAGACTGTGCCAGGCTTGCTGGGTGGAGGTGACACACGCCTTTAACCTCAGCACTTGGGAGGCAGAGGCAAGGCTGATCTCTATGAGTAAGGCTAGGCTGGTGGACATCCAGGCTACACACAAAAACCCTGTCTCCAAAAAACAAAGACAAACAAACAAAGAAACAAAAAAGGATGTGCCAGGCCCTGGGCACATCTCTCCCCACATCTTCCTTTCCCCTAAGCCCAGAGAACCACAGCAGCTAACATTTATTTTACAGCTATAAGCAACAATGAAACAATGAAGGTTTCAGAAACAAAAGTCACATAAATGGAATGATGCCCTTTTCTAGGGATCTAAAACAGGATAAGTAATCCACCAAGTTAGAATCTGAGGCTTCAAGACAGCAGGGAGCAATGACTGGTCTATGTCTGCAATGCCCTTTAGAAGGACGGAC
The DNA here is from genome assembly GCA_033318265.1 of Phyllotis vaccarum. Taxonomy (NCBI): domain Eukaryota; kingdom Metazoa; phylum Chordata; class Mammalia; order Rodentia; family Cricetidae; genus Phyllotis; species Phyllotis vaccarum. Next base: position 90,607,316 of record JARWLC010000012.1, read on the forward strand.
TCACTAAACATTATATCATAATGTGTACTCAGGGTTCATGTAGTCTGCTCTAAAATTCCACTAGATTCTATTTTCTCTTTCCAAATCTAAGATCATAATAAAAGGTGCTGGAATTAATACTCTGGCCAAGAATATAAAAGTACTTGGCTCCTCCCTCCATTTATTACTTTACTTAAACATTTTTTTTTTTTGTTCTATTTTGTTTGAGACAGGGTTTCTCTGTGTAGTCTTGGCTGTCCTGGGATTTACTCTGTGGACCAGGCTAGCCTCAAACTCACAGAGATCACTTGCTTATGCCTCCTGAGTGCTGGGATTAAAGGCGTGTGCTACCACTGCCTGGATAAATAATGATTTTTGAGACAGAGTTTTATGAAGCTTAGACTGGCCTCAAAATTTTTATGCAAGAGAATGACATTGAACTTCTGATCATTTTGCTTCCACTTTCCAAGTATTGATTACAGGTATGTACTAGCAGGGGGCTGGCCAAAAAACATTTTGTTGTTGTTTCAAGACATGTATTTTCTAAGAATTGGTATTATTATTTGTGTGTGTACTTGTGTGCACATGTGCGTGTTTGAGACAATACCTTGGTTTATAGCTCAGACTAATATTTTGTTCATGATACTCCTGACTGCTGAGATTATAGGTATGAGCTTGCATACCTGCTTGGCACTATTTTATTTAATTTACTTCTTTACTTTCACTGACGTGATAGCTTCAAATGACAAAGGTGGACTTTCAATTGACAAGACAGGCAGTTTTCCTGCGAAGAAAATTCTTGTTAAATTTGTAAGACAACTGATATTTGAAGGGACAGAAGTCCAGTTCCTGATCCGTTGTAACTCTATCACAACTTACAGACCTTTGTGCATCAGGAAGAGACGTGATTCCTATTCTGGTTGAATAGGTGACCCTAGAGATCACAGCCTGCGGTTGTGTAGAACATTAACTATTTTGCTGCCTACTCCAGCGATCTTTACAATCTCCAAGTTAAAGTGTCTCTGTCCCTAACCTAAGGCTTCAGGTGCTCTTTGGACCAGTTTTAACATCTTAACAGCTCTTTCATCAATTAGTGATTTGGGTGTGGGGGGGTGGGGCACTGGGCATGAATGTGCCACTGTACATGCACACACACACGCACACGCACACGCACACGCACGCACGTCACAGGAAAACATAGGACAACTAGAGGAAGTTGGTTTTTTCCATCATGTTAGTCCTGAGCATATAACTCAGGCCATTAGGCTCCATGCCAGGAGTCTTTATCTGCTGAACACTCTTGCTAGCCCATGACTCACTCCTAGTAAATAAAATACACATCTGAGGCTTTGCTCTTACAAAATCTCTGCTATTCTTAGTTCTTGAGTCTCTAGATCTCAAATGACTGTTTGTTTCAGGCTAGCCGGCAGCCACAGGGAGCCATTTTAGAGGGCTATCCTCCAGCATCCTGCAGCACAGATGACTCAGTGAGGAGAAAGTGAGCCCGGGCTTCCTACCTGGGCCACTCTTGAATTTCTGACTTACAGAAACTGAAAGTCAAAGAGTTTTAAGTCACTAAATTTGGGGTAATTTGTCACACAGAACTAGATACAAGTATTTAGTTGGTTTTATTTTGTAACTTGGTTTATGATATCTTTTTTTTCTTCCCACAGTGATTGGTAATCCCCGAGATGAAAGTGCTGCTATTGGGCCATTGAAGATATTTTGGCAGGCTGTCATTTTTGTGGTCTATAAGCTCTAGAGCTGGTTAAGATTGTTGATTGCTTTTTATCACTTGTCATCATATTTATTTGTTTGTTCTGAGACAGGGTCTCACTATGTAGCCCTGGCTGTCCTGCAACTCACTATGTAGACCAGTCTGGCCTCAGACTCCTAGGGATCCTCCTGCCTCTGCCTGCCGGGTGGTGTGCTGGGATTAAAGGAGTGCACCATCACTCCTGTCTCTTCCCTTTGCCTTAAAAAAGATGTTATCAAACGACCTAAGCTGGCATTAAAGCCATCATCTTTCGGTCATAGCTTCCCTAGTACTAGGATTACAGGATGCATCAAAACATCTGACCCTACTTTTTTGTTCTGGGTTTTTTTTTTTTTTTTTTTGAGATGGGGGTCTTATGTAGCCCTGATTGGATCTCAATTTGTGTGTAGTGGTGGATGACCTTCAACTCCAGATGATCTTCATCTTCTAAATTCAGAATTTGTGTCTGTATATTTCTAACCTCGTCCAAATCTCTCTCTCTATCTGTGTGTATGTGTGTGTGTGTGTGTGTGTGTGTGTGTGTGTGTGTGTGTACAGGAGCATGGTGCTGGAGTCCAACTGAAGAGCTCCCCATGCTATGCTAGTCCACTGAGCCAAATTCCCAGCTCCATAGTTAAGAGGACATTGGTAATCATATGACTAGTCAAAGTCATGTTCTTCTGGAAATAAAGACTTTGACCTTATTTTAACTCATGATTAAAACATTTTATCCTAAACTGCAAAGTAACAATAAAAATCTTAAATGAAACAAACACAAAAATCCCCTTTGGAAAGTTGGGGGATTAGCTCAGTGGTAGAATGCTGGCTAACATGCCCGAGGTGCTGGTTTTTAATCTCCATTCTAACACTGACACTGTACAAGGCAACCCTGAGACAGATACTCACACTGTACAGTCACTCGTACCACACAGCTCTCCTTTCCAGCCTCGTTGCCTGCTGTGCATTGGTAGAGCCCAGAAGAAGCCATGGTGAGATTCTGCAGCAGCACTCGGCCAGGGTTGTTGTAATCTATACAAGCAGAAAGTAGAATGGTAAATCTCCTCCTTGACAGTGTGTAGTATGAGGTTTCTGGCCCGGACTTTCGGGCCTAGCCTCAAGGTTTAGACCTGTAGACCCACAGACCCGCAGAGACACACAGATGCTTACAATAATTTTAGGCTGATCGGCCTAAGGCCCAGGCATCTAACTTGCTAACTCTTTACCCTTCATCTAACCCATGACTCTTATCCTGTTCAGTCATGTGGCTTGGTTTTTTTTTTTTTTTTTTTTTTTGGCATTCTGTTTTGTTTTGTTTTTAGAGTTTTCTTAGTCTGGTAGCTTTGCCCACACTTCCTGTCTGCCTTTGACCAATCAGCGCTTTTTATTAAACTCATAGGCGGGGACAATTATTTATAATGGAACAACCTAGCCTCCCTACAATATCCCATTTTGAAACATGGGAAATGGGTAAATATATTTTAAATTGTTGTGCATCCTCAAGAGTTACAAAAGATTGGGAATGAAAGGCCTAGTGCCTATTTGGGAGACTGAAGCAGGGGAATCATACATTGATAGTGAGTTCAAGGCTATTCTGGGCAACTTCCTGAAATTCTTTCTGAGGAGGGCAGGGAGCACATATAAGGTCCTAGTTCTTCTAATTCCCAGGGCAGAGCCAAAAGGAAAAAAAAAAAAAAGATGGAGAGCATTGAACGAATACTAAATCTGCTCATTTAGATAGACTGATGTGATTCATTTCCCTACCTTCTCTTATTTTTATGACATTTGAAGAAAGATGTAGGGTTTTGTTGTTGTTCAAGTTTACAGATGAAAAAATGAAATTCGAGAGATTTGACAGTAACCCAGTCATGTTGGTAAATTCCTATAATCCTAGCAACTGGGAGACAGAGACAAGATAATCCAGAATTCAAGACCACATTTGGCTCTGTAGAGAGTTCTATGCCAAGCTTGGCTTTATGATACCCTGTTTCAAAAACAAACAGTAACACCAAGAAAGGTTCACACTGTTCATGATAGTAGCATATGCTTATAATCCCAGCGCCTGAGAGGTAGAGGCTAAACAATCAGTTAGTTGTTCAAGGTCTTATGTAGCCTACAATATAAGACCCTACATCTGATCTTGGCTTCTCTGTTGGTTAGTTTTTTGACACACCTGGAAAAAGGGAATCTGAATTGATTACATTGGGCCCCAGAGTATATCTGTGAAAGATTGTCTTGATTGATGGTTGATGTGGGAGGAAGGTCCAGGTCATTGCAGGTGGCATCATCCCTAGGTGGGAGGGCCCAGGCTGTGTAAGAAAGCTAGTTGAAGGGGCTTGAGCGTTGACTCCGAGGTTAAGAGCACTGGCTCTCTTCCTGAGCTCAATTTCTGGCAACCACATGGTGGCTCACAACCATCTATAGTGGGATCTGATGGCTCCTTCAGGCATGCAGACATACATGCAGGTAGAGTACTCATACACACAAAATAAGCAACATCTAAAAAGGAAAAAAGAAAGCTAGTTGAGCATAGCTCAATATTCGAGAGAGAGACAGAGGACAGAGAGAGACAGAGAGAGACAGAGAGAGAGAGAGAGTGAACAAGTCAATTCCTTAATGGCTCCTGCCTGCAGATTCTTGTCTTGACTTCCTGACTTTTCAAAGGTAAACTGTGACCTGGGAATGTAAGATGACACTCTTCTAGATGCTTTTGGTCATAGTGTTTTATCCTAAGAGCAGAAAAGCAATCTAGGACAGGATGCTATATGAAACCCAACCTCAAAAAACAACACAAAACCCCCAAATCAAACCAAATCAGAGCAAAACAAACCAATGACAACCACACAAAACAGAGATCCCTCAGCCTGGTCAAGGGCATCTGGAGCACTGCTGGCCCGGCAGATTTGGAAGTTATGGGCACTGTATTATATTTTTGGCCTCTAAGACTGACAGGAGGATGACTTACCAACTCTGGATCTGGGCGGCAGGTGTTCATCTTCCCCCTCCTTCTCCCGGATTCGCTGCCAATAATACACAATGGGCTTAGTTCCAGAGGCAGACTCACACTGCAATGTCAGGTCACTGCCCTCTGTCAACTCTCCTTCCAGCTCACACGTGGGCTTGGATGGTTTCACTGGTGGGGAAAAATGTTTAAAATGTGATCATGCAGAGCTTTTCCTAATGCCAGATTCAGTGGAAGAGCTACACCCTGCTTGGTGGTTTATTTTGCTATCCATCTTGCCAACTTTTGCTCAGTTTTGAGTTGAAGCTTATCTAGCCACACTTCACCTCCTGAAGCCTGATCATCCTCTCCTCTCGTTCCCTCTCCAGCATCCCTCAGTTGCTACCAGCAGAGTGTGGGGTCTACAGTGCTTCAGAAACCGCCCCCCATGCCACTTCTCATGCTGTTGTTTATTAGGGATTTTAGGAAAATTAAATATAATTTCTACTGATATTGAAACAAGGGAAAGAAGATCCGTAGTTTGGAAGTAATTATTCAAATACTAAAAGGAAATTATTCAAATATTAGTGGATGTTTACATTTTATAATGAGCTATCATGGGAAAATTATAATTATGAGTCATGGAAATGGCTCAGTGGGTAAAAGCACTTGCTGTGTGAGACTGGAGTCCTGAGTTCAGTCCCCAGAACCTACAATGGAAAGAGAGAAGAAGCTAGTTCTGAAAGTTGTCCTCTGACCTTTGAACGAAGGTCATACACATGTACACACACACACACACACACACACACACACACACACACACACACACACACACACACACGAGTAAATAAAGTTTTAAAAAGTTATAATTATGTTTTCTTTTCTCATATGGCTAAAATCTGGAACATAAATGCCTCGCCATGGGAACTGGGCCTGGTGATGTCTAAGTGCACGATACAAGAATTAAACAGGTGACTTTACTACCATCAGCAGCTGGCTATGGCCCCCTGACACTCCACAAGATGTAGGCATTTATCTTGGGATTCTGCCTTACCTAGGACTTTTAAGATGACATGGCTCCAAACATAGCGTCCTGAGTTCTTCACCTTGCAGGTGTATCGGCCTTCATCACTGGGCTTCAGAGGCTCGATCTGCAGGGAGGCGTCTCCAGCCAGGAAGTTGGAAGCAAAGGCCACGCGGCCCTTCTGTTCCTCAGTCAGGTTATTGTAGACATGACGACTGGAGTATGTAATAACCTGGAGAGACAGACAGAGGCAGAGTCAAGGGGCAGGACTCTTCACCTTCTTCCTTTGTCAAGATGAGGAAAGAGCCAGGAATGATAGTGCACATCTAATATCCCAGCACTGGGGAACCTAAGGAGAGAGGATCACAGGTTCCAGGCTAGCCTGGGCTACAGAACAAAATCCTGTATGGGCTGATTCTAAACGCCCAAGGGAATATTATATTCCTTTGGCTATGATACATTTCCTTACGCTTTGCTGTTTTGTACAAAAATAATGCTTTATATCTATCTGTGTAGTATTTATTTATTTTCTATTTATTTAGGCCGAGTCTCACTGTGGTAGATCTGGCCAGTCTGGAACTCACTTATGTAGACCTGTCTAGTCTCAAACTCATAGAGATCGACCTGCCCCTGCCTCAAGAGTGCTGGAGCCAAAGGTGTGCACCACTACACCTGGCCTCGGTAGCATTTATTTATAAAGTCCTAACTACTTCACTAAGTACTCAAAACTACTCCATTTGAGTTGCTGAGATGTGGACTGCTACACACATATTGAGGATGTATTTCTGCAGGGGTCCACAGTAGATGGCATCAGTTGGTCTCCTCTGAGGAGACCTGAGGGTAAAGAACCAGGATCAGGATGAAATGCACCCTTCTGCCCTGTAACCTTTTGTATCGCCTACATTTTTCTCCCACTCGAGTGTGGTCTCTTCAAAGCAGGATGCCCTCCCTCTGTGTGACAGTTGCTTTGGCAATGTTACACTTCTTATCACATTTTTTTCAAGTAGTCACCTCCCTTACAAGGAGTATTATCCTCACTTCACAGACAGGTCTCTTTGTAGCCACTGAGTTCGTTCTCGTTGTGGTTGAGACAGGGACTCTAATAGCCAGGCATGATGGTGCATGCCTTTAAAACTAGTACTTGAGAAGCAGAGGTAAGCAGATCTCCCAGATGGAAGCCAGCCTGGTCTACAAAACAAATCCCAGGACAGTGAGAGGCACACAGAAAAGGTCTATCTTGAAAAACCAAGAGAGGGTGGAATGGAGGGAGGAAGGGAGAGGGAGAGGGAGAGGGAGAGGGAGAGGGAGAGGGAGAGGGAGAGGGAGAGGGAGAGGGAGAGAGAGAGAGAGAGAGAATGTCTCTAGTCTGGACTGGCCTTGAGCCATCTGCATAGCTGAGGATGGTCTTGTACCTTCTTGTACCTCCTGTCTCTACATCCCAATTGTGGGGTTTGCAGGTCTATGTACTTATATTCCACAGATACCTGCCTCCGTTCCTCTTTTTTCCTCTTAGATTTATTTAGCTGCTGTCCAGGAATAGTTTCCCCAGAAGATTTAGAAACGGAGAAGAGAGGAAAAGGAAGAAAATAATGTTTTTTTTTTTTTTTTTAAATAAAAATGTTTTAAGATTGTATCTATTTTTTGTATGTGTCTGCCGTCAGAGGACAACCTGTGGAGCCTGACTGTTCTCTCCTTGCACCAGTGAGTCCCAGAATGCAATTCAGATGACTGGGTTCATCACCTCCGCTGGCTGAGCTAGCATGTCAGTAAATTTCAATAATCTGTTTTGTTCATGCAGGAGTTGAGAACTCAAGGCTGGGGAAATCAATGGCTCAGTCAGCAAAGTGGTCGCAGCTTCAATCTGAGGACCTGAGCTGCACCTCAGCACTCCTGCCATAGCAGGCAGGATGCTGACACCCCCCCCCCCCCCACACACACACACCATCCCACTAAGAGAACATGTACATGAATAAATAAATAAATAAGACCATGAGAAATTGAAAACCTCATTAAAGGGGATGAAAAGGTTAAGGGTTAGAACTTAGGCCTGACATGCAGGGTCATGGTTTGCCCTCCCCTCCCACTTTGTTCTCTCCACAGAAAAGAATAAGTTTCTTGGAGGGCTGGAGAGATGGACCAGCAGTTACGAGCACTGGCTGCTCTTTAAAGGATGTGGGTTCAGTTCCTGGCACCCACACGGCAGCTCACAACTGTAACTCTAGTTCCAGGGGATCTGGCACCCTCATATAGATAAACATGCAGACAAAACTCTAATATGTACAAAATAAATATCAATAAATCAATTAAAAAAAATTTAAGGGCCAGGCAGTGGCACCCACTTTTAATCCCAGCACTCCAGAGGCAGAGGCAGGCAGATCTCTGTGAGTTCAAGGCCAGCCTGGGTTACAGAGTAAGTTCTAGGACAGTCTACAAGGCTACACAGAGAAACACTGTCTGGAAAAACAGAACAAAAACAAACAACCAAAAAAAAAATTTTTTTTTTAAAAGTAACTTAGAAAAATCACATTTCTTCCACAAAATATGTGAACTTGCCATCTTTTTCTCAGTTGGGAAAACACATTTTAGATTTCCCTAAGAAAAGAGAGCAACTCCTTACTGGTCAGTGCATTCTACCTGCCTATCAGCCTGCAGGTCTTTGCTCTTTCCCTCCATCGGCTCAGTTGTCATTTCCTCTTAGTCACAAAAGCCACTCGCGGATAGAGCCATGGAAGCCTCAGTCCTCTGGGACGTCCTGTTTGGTTTTGACATCGATATGCACGCACGGAATGGCTGCTTCCCACACGCTGTGGAAAAGCCACTCCGATGTGCAAAACCCTCTCCTCGATTTCAATCACAGTTGAGTGAGAGTGAACACAGAATAGGGTTCCTTGGGTTTATTCCGAACACAGCGGGGAGGATGTGCCAGAAAAGTTGGTGGTATTTAAATCGGAAAGATAAGCTAAATAAAGGGTGAGAGGCAGGAAGAGGAGAGCATCCCAGCCCCGAGGAACAGCCCGCAGTAAACACGAAAGCATATGGGGATCTCCCGGACACATTTCGGGATACAGCTGTTCTCACTCGATTCCCCCAAGGGCCTTTGCCTGGCCCCAGCCACGTGGTGCTGCTCTGCCAGCCAGCATAGTTTTGCCTGAAGAGAGCCAAAGCTCAGTCCAACATCCACTCCCTCCAAACTCCTCAGTGCTGTCTTCTAAACGGAGGCTTAGTGATATTTGCTGAGTTAAAAAAAAAAAAAAATGCAGAGAACAGCTTTCTCAAAGCTTCTATGTCAGACGTCGCCCAACACAGAGAGACCAGAGAGAGGTTAAGGCACAGCTCCTACGCTCAAGAGCTAGCTCACCTGTTTGGGGGAAGAGAGAGAAAAGAATGAGAGAGAGAGAGAGTACCTAACGTTATGCCTTATTATATTTGTGTTTATTTACTACTGGCTTCTTCTCGTCAAATGCCAGCACTGTGAGACAGATATGGACATACGCCTGTGATCACAGCATTTGAGAGGTGGAGGCAAGGTCCAGAAATCCTCCTGCTTCATCGTCCAAATAACTGGAACTATATATAGGTGCACACTATTGTATCTGAATGAGCTCGTTGCCTATGCCTGGCTTCTTCCTGGTTATGGCATATTTCTGTCCTATCTAACCTATGCTACGAAATGCTGTCAAGTTATCTTACTAATGTGAAATGCACATTTGCTCCTTTGGCTTCTTACCATCTTTGAAAGATGACCAGACTCAGCCTAGGGCTTTCAAGATCACCACCACACTACCATTATCACGGTCTCCCCAGTTGGTTAATTTCACACAGCTGAGGACCAGCAGTTTTTCTCATTTTCCTGTCATCGGTATGGGTTGTGCTTCTGTGTGGCCCGCCTGGCCTTTGCCAACTGTGTCACCCCCCACTTGGTCACTTTCCATTCTCTCTGTTTCCAAATAAAGAAGCCCTGTTCATTCTTTGAGGTTTCAAGTCAATGTTAACTTCTCATGAAACTTCTCCTCATATGAGGCTGGGAAGGGAAGGGTTTTTCCACTTTGCTTGCATTCCTTTTTTTAAAAAAATTCCTTTTAGGAACTGATGCTTGAACCCAGAGCCTTGTGCATGTTGAGAACAAGCTGCCATCTAGTTACACTTCAGTGTCTTAGCCATTTTCCTTTGAAGAACATCTGTGAAAGGCTTTGGAAATGGGTAGACAGATTGCTTTTTATGTTGGGCATGTCCGGGGAACCCTGTGCAGCTAGCTGTTTGCTTTTATGCACAGCTGTGATCTTTAGCAGGGCTCCTTACCAGCTCTGCATTCAACATGCCTTTCTTAAAATCATACTCTGAGCCACGTGCAGGGATTCATACCTATGAACCCAGCACTTGGGCCGCTGAGGTGCATGAGCCTGAGGACAGCCTGGGCTCTGGCATTAGCCTGTCTTAAAACAAAACAAGACAAACCCACAGAGCGTGTGCTTGGGATGATGCTGGAAGTTATACAACAGAAAGGAAATGAGCGTTGAGAAAGGTTAAAGGATAACATCGTAAGAGAGGTAAAACTGTGACTCATTACGTGAGAAATGAGCATGGTGTTAGGAATTTTTATTTTACTCGTTAAATGATTGAAAATCGGTAAGGAGAGAAACCATCATGGTAACTTATCCCAGAGCTCAGGGTGCCACAGTGGAATGATCACTAGTTTGTAGCTAGCCTGGGCTGCAAAGCAAGTTCCAGGCTATGAAAACCTGTCTCAGTGTAAAACCTCAAACCAACACACAAAGGCAGGAAGTTGTTACAACCATGAGAATTAGGACTAAAAGTGGTACATGTTTTCTTTCGGACAAAATGATTGGTTTCTCCGTGAACCCCAGTGACTTTCATGGCTGTACCTAAGAAATGTTACCGTCAGCTTCTAACTCATAATCCTCCTGCCTCAGCCTCACAAACCACTACACCCAGCTCTGATGTTGCTAGATTCTGGTGTCCTTGGCCATAATCACACAGTCTTCTCCATTAGAAGTGCTTCTTATTTTTGCTCAAGAAACATCCACATAGGCTACCTTTTGTGGAAAGCCTTTCCTGTCTCCCCCCACCTCACTCCATTAGTATGATACCACCCCCAACCTTTTTGGTTTTTTTGAGCCAGAGTTTCACTGTGCAGCCCTGGCTGTCCTGGAACAGATCCACCTGCTTCAACCTCCTGAATGCAGTGTGCATTACCACACTGGCTATCTGTACTTATTGTGTGTCTCTGTGTGTGTTTCTGTCTGTACATGACTTGTAAGTACACAAACCACAATGCATGTCAGAAAACAACCCGTAGGAGCAGATTCTCTCTTTCCACCAAGTTGGTCCCTGAGATCAAACTCAGGTCATCAGGCCTGGCTGCAAGCGCCTTTAACCCACTGAGTTACCTGGCTGGCCTGATTATTTTAATTGTAGAAAAATGCAGAGATGAGAGTAATCTGTATATTGTCTTCAGATAGAACAATTACAAGTCGATCCAACCTTCTTGCCAGGAAGCAAAATAAGTAAAAATATGAATTACAGCTGTTGTGAGGCTGTGTTTATAAAGTTCCAGGAGAACCTGAGTCAACTGGTTACGACTTGTACGGAATGGAAGATTCTGCAGAGCATTCTGGCAGCTTCTCTGCAATTGCAAAATCGCTCGTCTGTTCAATTTATTTGTTTTTGTGTTTGTGCACGCCATGGCGTGTGAGTGGAGCTCAGGAGACAACTTGTGGGAGTGAGTTCTTCCCTTTCACCCTGTGGGTCCCATGGATTGAACTCAAGGAGCCGGGCTTGGCCGCAAGCGCCTCTACCTTCTGAGTCCTTTTAGCCACCTGGTTTCTGTTTGTTTTCTCACAGGGATACCCCCACCCCCACCCATAAAGCCAACCGGAAGAGGAAAAAGTGCTGTGTAAGAGGTTACCATGGGAACCGGACAATTTCTGTTTTAATTTCTTTCATTTTAAAAAACTTTTATGTGCACTGCTGTTTGTGCTGTTGCTGTTGGGTCCCCTGGAGGTAGAGTTAAAAGGCAGCTGTGAGCTGCCATGTCGGTGCTGGGAATCGGACCTAGATTCTATGGAAGAGAAGCCAGGTTCTTAATAACTGAACCATCAATCCAGCCCCGTTTTAATTTTTTAATCTGAGAACATTGAGGAAAATTTTGTTGAATGTTGCTGGTCAACATTTTGGGACGCGTTGATCAGTCTGCCTTTTGGACAGCCTTAGGACAAAGGGAAAAGAGTACTTGAATTCTTTGCCTATACTACCAAGACTGAAATACACGAGTTCCTGGGACTGCCTACTCACCCCCAGATGTTCCCTGCCTGTTCTGAGCATCCTAGACAAAAGAGACAAAAACATTTCGCGAATTGAAATGCAATGCTAAACTTGTGATTTGCGTCACTGCTTAGCCCACTTTACACACCCTGTCTATTTCAGCCCTTCCGTCTCTTCTCAGCCACCCTCAGCCTCGCTCATTTCTCAACACCCTGGAAGTTATAAAGGCGTGGCAGCTTTACCCACTATTTATTTCTTATCTCTATCCTGAGATTCCCAAGTGCGCATGACTGTGTCTTAAATGACTGTTAATTGGGTGTGGTGGTGATTGCCTGTAAGTCCAGCTTGAGGAGGTAGGGCTGGGAATTTAAGGGCAGTCTGGGATATACTAGTGGGATGAATCAATCTTTAAAAATTTTTCTGTGTGTGTGTGGACTTGCTAAAGCATGAGTTAAGAGGAGAAAGAGGTGGGGGAAGGGAAACCTTTATTGTATAGTATGAAATCGTGCCTGCTTTTGCTCGAGCATCTCTTAAATCAAGTACCTGAGTCAGAATGGCCTTAAAATGCAACATGTCCCCAGCACTCTTAAAATCTTTCTAAAACTCCGTGATATTGTTACAGGAACAGTTTTAAACTCCAGGCTTACGCCTTTAACCCCACCACTCCAGCTGCTTCGGATTTCCCCACCTTTGAATCTGTTTTCTTCGGGAATGTTTAAGACTCAGACCAAAGCTGCATGTTGTGGTCTATGCCTGTAATCCCAGGACTCTGGAGGCTGAGGAAAAAGGGTTTCAGATCTAAGGGACACCCTGAGCTACGGAAACTATCTCAAAAATAAAACTATTGGTTGTGGCAGTGAGTACCTGGGATCCCAGCGTTCTTTTCCTTTACATATAGCGTTCCGCCTGCATGTGCGTCTGCAGGCCAGAAGAGGGCACCAGATCTCACTATAGATGGTTGTGAGCCCTCACGGCGTTCCTAGGAATTGAACTCATGATCCCTTGAAGAGCAGCCGGTGCTCTGAGCCATCTTTCCAGCCCTGATCTCAGGATTCTCAGAAGCAGAACAGTAGGACCCATGAGTCTGAGAACACCCTGGGCTAATAGCAAGATGCTGCTTCAAAAAAATCAAACAAAAGTTTTTTTTTTGTTGTTGTTGTTTTTCTAAACAGGAAGTTATCTTTGACCTCTTCCTCCATGGAGTCTTGGGCAGGGTGGTGGTTGGGGAGTGTGGGGGGTGGTTCTGGCTTTATGTAGCAATCCTTTTATCTCTAGTTCTGCTTTCTGGGGTTCCATTACCTGTAGGCAACCAGTGTCCAAAAGCACTGAATGAATCTTCCAGAAATAATCAGGCAGTGGCTGCACCTCCTTTAATCCTAGCACTTACTTGAGAGGCAGAGGCAGGTGGGTCTCTGAGGTGGAGGCCAGCCTGGTCTACCCAGGACAGTCAGGGCTACACAGAGAAGCCCTGTCACTAGAAACAAACAAATACGTTTGTATGGTTTAAATTGTGCATGATTGTGAGCAGTGTGAGGAAGATCTGCAGTGTCATCCCATCCTGCCCGAGCCTTAAATTGTCCTTTTATCCAGCCTGTTCATGCTTCATAGGTGACTCATTCATCAGTCTCCTAGCAGCAGGCTGTTCTTAGATGGCTGCCCAGGTATTGTCGTACTTATATTCAAGGGACCTGACTCACAGATTAAAACCTAGAAATAGTAATTTAAAAAAAAACAACTGGATATGCTGAAGAGAGGACGTAGTCTTCCTTCAGTGAAAAGGCGAACATTCTTGCTTTCATAAAAGAAAACAAAGCAGACAAAAAGCACCATATGCTGAAATTGCTCTAGTTTCAGGGAGACTAAATCTTGGCTTGTTCATTGAGATACGGTCTCATGTAGCGAAGACTATTTATTACTCCTACCCTTTACATAGCTGAGGATGGTCTTGAACTTCTGATCTTCCCATTTCCACCTCACAAGTCCTAGGATTACGTGTGTGCACTAATTCAGTTTATGGATGCTGTGGGTTGAACCCAGGTTTTTGTGCATTCTGGGTAAGTGCTTCATTAAGCGCATTACCTCCGCAGCTCCTTGCCCCTCATGTCTTTCACAGTAAGTTTCCCGGAGGCAGTCAGTGATGGAATGGCCTCTTCCCAGTTGTATCCTGGCACTTAGAATGTCATAGAGCGAGTGCTAAGTAAATCCGAGGGGTCTGAATGACAGAATACATGGCCATCCTTAGATCATCAGCTGAAGGTAAGTTAGGAAATTACCACGGTATAAAAAGACACAGGAGTAGTGCTTTTAAACCTACGTTAACATCCTCACTTTTACAGTTGTTTGGCCATATAGCTCTTTTTTTCTTCTTCAAATGAAAACTTTTGGGCAAAGGTTAGACGTGTGGTTGTTGAGAAAGCTGGGAGGTGCTCTGAGTGGTGATAAACCACAAATGCCCTCGAAGGGTAGTAATGATGCTGTAGGGAGGGGTGAGGTGGGAGGATAAATGGGAACTTTAGTTATTCAGAAATATCAGAGATAAGGGTTTCTGTCTCTGCTGACTCAGGATGTTGGTTGAAGGCTGATCAACTGACTGATCTGATGTTGAAGGTGGGCAGGTACCACCTTCATTCACTGAAATGACTGGGCAAGATTCCACCAGGACAGAAAAGACAGTCCCAGATCGTGAAGAACTTGGAGCTGGACTCAAGTCTGGCCAGTCTTTTTCACGGTTGGCCTTTGGTTGTTATTCCAGGAACTCCCGTTTCCTCCGTTCAGAGCTGAGAATAGCTTGTCTACGGCCGACCGGGACATTCTCAGAGTAAACACACTCAGGTTAAGGTGACCTTGTTCTGCAGAGAACAGGTCGGCTTTAGAGGACGCTGTGAGGACAAGAAGTGTTTACACAAGGTGATACAGGCAGCCGAGTAAGCAGGTTAAACGCCACTGTGATCCTGAGACGGACTTTTAGTGGAAACCTTAGCGACATTCAGAAGAAAGGACAAACATTTTTTCTGTCTTTTTTTTTTAATCAGAGAAAGAGGCAAAGTTCCATAAAAAAAAGAGCCATGTTTAAAAGACTCCCCAAGTTATAAACTAAAAAAAAAAAAAAAAATCACAGGGCTGGAGAAAAATCGGTTCCATGGTAAAGAGCATTGGCTGCTCTTCCAAAGGACGCGGGTTCAATCCCCAGCACCCATAGCTCACAACATTCAGTAACTCCAGGGTTACTGTTTCAGAGGATCTGACTCCCTCACACACACATAGGTCAAATACCAACACACATTAAAAAAAATCATAAAAACCTTATTTTACATAAGACACATGACACTCTATTAATAATAAATAGGCACTTAATTTTGCTGGGATTTTATTATGTTAGACCATTTTGCCTAACCCTAGGCAAAAAGCAAAAATGACAAGAATATATTTAAGGTAGGGTCAGCCCCACCCTGATAATCAGTGGGTAGGTATATTAAATGTATCTGAGTTTGAGACGTTCTCTGTTGTTTTATAGACATGCAACCTTATCCTAAACTGAATAGCATTTCTGCTTATGAAGAAATTTGCCCAATGGCAAATTTACATACTTCCTTATTTATATAGTAAGTTCTAAAGACAAAGACCAGTTCAGAAGAGTGCAGTTGGCCTCAGACACACAGCAAGGCCAGACCTTGTGAAGGGACATGCCATATACCTCAGATAGCAGGTGAGACATGCCAATACCTCTCACAGTGATTTCTCGGTCACTAGGGTAGACAATTACAAAAACAGATGTCCCATAAATGCATCTTCGAGGTTAGTAATAATAGAACACGTTCTAGATCTTAAAATTCAGCAACACACTCCAACTACTGTGATTGACTGGTGTTTCTAAGGAATTAGGTTTCTCACCCGTCCATCATTCCAACTTTCCCCAATCATAGACTTAAGAAAAAGATACGTCTTTTTAGAGAACAACCATGATGTAGCGAACCTGAATGCAGGCAGCCAAGGCAGAAAGGATGGTGACTAGGTTACTTAGTCACAGTGTCTCACGACAGGCAGCGCTGAGCACTACAGCTTTGTCCACACTGTCAGAAGCGTGGGACACCCAAACCCACCGAGGCTCTACCTACAGCGAGTGTGGAAAGTCCCAAGTCTGTCTCTTTATTTCTTGACTCCAGAGCCAGCAGTTGTCTGGTGGACTAGCCACAAGTATGAACAGCATTGTTATTCATGGTCTGTTGCTGCTGCTCTGTGTCACATGACCTTTAATACCTGGAAGTCATGACTTTCGCAAAGCCAAAACCTGGGCAGGAGTTGATAGATTTAGGGAAGCAAGAGGAAGAGAGATCTGCCCAGCCCAAAGACTCTCACAATCACAATCCAAATACTCTTCTCTTCTTCCTTCTCCTCTTGGAGACATGAATTTCCTATGTAGCCCAGGCTAGCTTCTTGCCCATGCCTCCCTAGTGTAATACCACAGTCCTTTTCTGTAGCTCTGTATGTGAAGTCGTTCAGGTTAATGTCAGATGAAGAAAGCAAACGTGAGGAAAGAGAGGAGGGCAACTCTAGCTGGGAGGGTACTTACCACCTTTTGGTTCCCTTCGTTATCCGTGAGCAGCCATTCAATGTCCAGGGTGTCTTTCTCGGGAAGCCCCAGTTGATGGTGACAGGGCAAAGTAACCTTTTCATCTGCCACTCTCTTGATCTCCGTGTGAGTTCCCAGCGTTCCAACATAATAGGATGCTGGAAAGAGGAAAAGCCTCAAATGAGCAATGTAGATGCTGGATGATACAGCAGGCACAAGGCAGAGATCACAACGAATAAGCCACAGGAGCTCTTGTGGGTGTGGAAGGGACCGGTCAGGACTTGGGAGACCCTGGGCTGGAAGTACTAAGAAGTCTTTCGCCTGACGCTGCTGGCTCCTTCCCAGAGCACAGCTAAAGCTGCTCCTGATTCCCTGGATTTCACCCTATCTTCTTTCCTTGTTAATGTGTTGGTTGGTTGCACCTTGTTTCATTTTTATTTCGCGTGCATTCATGTTTTGCCTGCATGTATGTCTGTAAGAAGGTGCTGGAGTCCCTGAAACTGGAGTTACGGGCAGTTATGAGCTGCCATGTGGATGCTGGGAATTGAACCTGGGTCCTCTAGAAGAACAGCCTGTGCTCTTAACTACTGAGCCATCTCTCCAGCCCCCACCCCATGTTTTTTGTCTCCCTCCCTCCTTCACTACTTTCTCTCTCTTTCTCTTTTTCTTTCTTCTGACAGAGTTTTGACAGGCTGACCGTGAATGTACTGTCTAGCCCAGGTTAACCTCAAACTCATGGCAATCCTCCTGCCTCACTAGCCACACGGGCCAGTTTCTCTCACCTGTTTTGTTATTGTTTGTTTTTAAAAATCAATTAAGGGATCATTGCTGGGCCTGGTGCCATAGGCTAATCTTATAAATTTGGGTGACTAAAGCAGGTGGACGAAGGGTTCAAAGTCAGCCTAAGCTATGGAGGGAGTTGAAGGCCAACTCAGGCAACTCAGTGGGAGTCTGTCTCCGAATAAAAAGTGAAGGGCAAGTCTGGAGTGGTGGCCCAGTCCTTTAATTCCAGTGCCCAGGAAGCAGAAGCAGGCAGACCTCTGTGAGTTCAAGGCCAGTCTGGTTCATGCACAGCCAAGGCTACACAGTGAGACCCTGTGTCTTGAAAATATTAAGTATAAGAAATGCAAAGAGAGACTTGTGGATATAGCTCAGTCTTAGCACCTGAGAGGACCCAGGCTCAGTTCCCAGTACCTTGGTAAACAACGTAGAACAAAATTGAATGATGTGGGTCAACTATGTCTTGATCTGTTTTCTACTAGTGGAGGCTTCCGGAAGGATGGCACTCAGGGAAACCCTGTGTCGAGCTTCAGACAGCTCTTGTTCCTGAAGTTACAGAGTCAACAAAGCTGGAGAGAATCTTCTAGCTTCTTATTTTTCAATGAGAACCTTCTTGTTTTTTCAAGTGAGCTGCTCTAACCCTAAAATAATTTTGTTTTCCAGTGGCATGCATAAATGAAAAGATGAGAACTGTCATTGCTATTCAGGGAAATGATTCATAATAGAAGGATTATGCAAATGAAGACAAGAGAAATCATGGGTAACTGATTACAGTAAGGGCTTTGTGAATATTAGAAATACTGTGTGTAAAACACCTGTCTAGTATAGTGGTCAGCACTTTGTGAATAATAGGTAACTGCTGTTGTGGCTATATGCCTCACTGTTCATTCTGACACATATCTGTAATCCCAGCTGCTCAGGGGGCTGGGGCTAGAAGGTCACTTGAACTTGGGCATGATAGTGAGACTCTGGTTTTAAAATTAAAACAAACAAACAAAACAATCAAGAAAGTAAACAAACAAAAAACAGGGCCTGAGAGATGGCTCAGCAGTTAAGAGCACTGGCTGCTCTTCTAGAGGTCCTGAGTTCAATTCCCACCAACCACATGGTGGTTCAAAACCATCCATAATGATATCTGGTGTTCTCTTCTGGCCTGTAGGCATACATGCTGACATAACACTATATAAATAATAAATAAATCTTAAAAAGAAAGAAAGAAAGAGAGAGAGAAAGCAAGCAGGGGCTTAGTGCCTGGTGCCTATAATCTCAGAGGCTAAGGCAGAAGAATCAAAAGCTTGAAGCTAAAAAAAAGTTAATAAGACGGAGCTAGAGAGGAGGTCAGCAATGAAGAGTACTGCCTGTCCTTCCAGAGGATCTGAGCTCCATTCCCAACCCCCGTGTCAGGCATCTCACAACCCAACATCTGTTTCTTGTCACTTTCTATCACGTGTACCCCAGACACCAAGTTCTGCTAGATGAAACTCAGATGTTACACTTATATTTGAACAGATTTATGCGTTGTCCAGTTTTTGTGGCACAATCAGTTTAGAAATAAAACTTTCAGTTTCCTTTTCTTGTGAGAAAGACTTCCCGTAAACTAACATGTTCTGCACTGGCTTTCACGTTGTGAGTTTGAATACATGGCAGATAGTCAGTCAGTGCCTAGACCTATTTTACTGAAGAGCATGCTGAGGAAGAATCCTGCTATGAAGTCCTGATAACTCACTTGGCATAACCTGCTCTCCTCCAGTCCCTGCACAGCAGCCCCCAGGGGAGCTGAGAAACTGGTCTTCCAGTTTGTAATGATGAGCCTGGAGGAGCGATCACTAGCTGTCATTTTTTCCTGAAGCTGGCAGAGTTATCCTAGACTCACACAAGCTACAGCACCCAAGTACATCCAGGAGGCCCTTGCTATATGCAGAATAAATGCATGCCAAGCATAGGCTGTGAGACTTGCCGAAAGAGGCCACTAGAGGGAGACAGAGGCTCAGATTTGGCTGATGTCCCCAGAGGACCGGAACACAGTGGTGGGTGGTGTGCTCTGACAGAACTCGAGCTTCTATTTATAACACACCCAGAATTAAACATAGCAGCACCAGGAGGGTGCCTTTGTGAATACAAATGACTTCAGTGAGACAGGGAGCATTAGCCAGAGCTCACGGATCTGCTGTGTTCCTTGGACCTCAAGCCCCCAGACTCCAAGATGCCACTAGGATCTCTGCAGATTTCTGTGGCCCTTTTGTCCTCTTAAAATAACAATTATTACCATATGTTGATTCTGCAGTCTGAGCTGGCAGGGGCCTTGGTAGTATTTGTGGGAGCTCTTGGCATGTGCCTGCCATCTGGTGAGTGAGGAAGAATGGGTGGGTAGTCCAACCACCCTATGGGTAGTATAGGATTCCCTGGGCAACAGAGCTCATCTTTGGAGAAAAAAAAGATCCTTACAGATGGCTAAACTCAAGAAGAAATTGCAGCCCATCTAAGCTAGAGAGGGGGGTGTGTGAGGAGGGGAAAGTTTCTGAAGTTTTGCAGTAGCGTTTGTCTGTGGGAGGAGATGCTGGAAGGGGACTTTGGAAAGAAGGGCTTCTTGTGTATATGCAAAATGCTTTCCTGGGAGCCAGGGCTCCCCCCCCCCCCCCCCCGTGGGGCTTTTACAGACAGCCCTCACACTGAACCAGGTGCTGGGGGGGGCGGGAATTTACCTCTCAGCCTTAGTGTTATCCGCAGGCTCTAGCCACAGCCTCTAGCTCCTGGTCTGCTCTGGAAACAAATCCCTCCCTGTTCCTCTGTAGTTAAGAAGGGGTTACTTCTTAGAGGACTGTATTCAGTTAAGGTTTTGTTTTCTAAAACTTTGAGTTTCATTAAATTCTCTTGATCATTCCAGACTTCCTTCAAAAAAGACCAGGCAAGAGGAAATTTTTAACAAAAACCATATTCCCTCCCTTCCACCTACTCCCCCTCCCTCCCTTTCTCCCTCCCTCTCTTTCTTCCCTCTAGTTTGTTGAGGGATGGTGGGTTGGCCAGTGACTAACAACAGTCTCCATCCTCTGTTTCTTTAATAGGACTTTCCCAGTGCCTGGTGAGTACAGGCTCCCCCACATGTCCCTTAGCTCTGAGTAATGAACTGCAGAAATGCTCCCTGAATGTATAGTCACAGTAGACTCTAGGAAAGCCACAGTGCTTAAGGTAGGGAGTCACAATCTGAGTTATTTATCAGCCTGTGTAGGTCAGAGTTTCCAAAATTAGAGTACCACAGTACGTTATTTATCCCATGTCAGGGATGAAGTCTGCTCAGGTACACTGTGTAATGTATAGTGGAGCGCCCTCTAGTGGTATCAGTAATGTAGGCACCCTTTCTTCAATTGAGTGATAATTCTTTTCTGGATGGTTCTGGGACATGGAGCATTCACTAATCCTGACCAGGAGGAGTTTTCCCATATTTTCCTTTACCCAGAATGTATGAGAAAACTTCAGGAGAAGGAAAAAAATCACATATAGTTGGAAAAGCAAAAGGAAGGACCATTCCACTGCTTGCAAGCTTGAGACAAGAGAAATACCGTGAGTATTGAGACTTCAGTTAGCCTGGGCTGCAGTGATCTGTCCTGTCCAAACACAAAACAATACACAGAGAAAGAACAAAAACAAAGGGACGTCAGAGCCTTCTCCTCAACCTCTCATTGCATAGACCAAGACTTAAGACTTAGAGTGACTCAAGCCAGGTTTGTAGACTTCTGTAGGGTGAGGGGCTTGTGTGTACACTTGCATGAGTGAGACATCCAGACTTTTCTGGAACATTGTATGCACCACGATGCCACTGCAAGAGTGAGCTTTGGGATCAGACCTAGATTTAGAGAGTCCCCTGACCCCTTATCATCACCATCTTCTTTTTCTCCTTCTAAAGATTAATTAATTATTAATTAATTAGTGCACACAGTCTTCCTTCTGCATGTATGCGTGTTTGCATACCAGAAGGGGGCACCAGATCTCATTACAGATGGTTGTGAGCCACAATGTGGTTGCTGGGAATTGAACTCAGGACCCTAGGAAGAGCAGCCAGTGTTCCTAACCTCTGAGCCATCTCTCCAGCCCCCTTATCTTCTCTTTTTGTAAAACGAAGATTAAAACACCATCCTCTGAAGGATGTTGGAAGGATTGTATGTGGCTGGTGTCAAGGATCTAACAGGGCACACACTCAACAGATGGTGGTTATTAATGACTGTCACATTACATTGTAAAAGGAGAAACAGAACAGGCACTGAGGAAGCAGAGCAGGATTGTTTGGAAGGAGATAGTTCTGGGGAGACAGGCATGCCTTAGCAGCAGATTGGAGGGAGCATGAGGTGTGTGTGGCTCCAGTCTCCTGCCAGCTAGTAAGCTTCCTCTCCTACAAAGCAAAGCAACCTTTCCTTCCTAGCCTTGCACCCAGCTCAGCCCAGGTCTCCTTGTGAAGGTCTGCAGAAGAGAGTGCTGAGGGGAGGGGCTGGAAGATGTGGCTCATCGGTTAAGAGCACTTGACATTTTGAACACAGACATACATGCGGGTAAAACACTAATACATATAAAATAAAAGTAAATAAATCATCTAGAGGGAGAGAGAGAGAGAAGAAGGCGGCGGCGGCGGCTTCGTTGGCTATGAAGTGCTAGTCACCAGACACATTTCAGTGATTTCTCAAATGCAGCATATTTGGTATTTAAACAAAGCCTAAAGCTAAAGGAACGAAACTTGAAGCTTGCCAGTGGAATCTCAAACATCTGGAAACTGGGATGATGTCTGACCAGGATATCCCCCACCCTCCAGAGGGTTTCTGTTCCGGGACTCTCTAAAGCAGTGGGGTGAGCACCAGGACCAAGCCATAGGCTTTGGTCAGGAAACAAAGACTCTTTTTTTATACCCTAGTTTGTGGGTCGGTTTTAAAGAAACAATAGGAAGGAGGGAGGGAGGGAGGGAGGGAGGGAGGGAGGGAGGGAGGGAGGGAGAGGGATAAGGAAAAGGGCGGGGAGAGCCCAATGTTGATTTAAAGAGTAAGGGGATATGGGATATGTTTTTATTCTGTTTTGTTACTTCAGTGCTGAGGATCAAAGTCCTGGGCACATGCTTTTTACCACAAAACCACACCCCCAGCATACACTGGCAGATACAACCAAGTCTGACTAAAGATGAAAGCTCAGGCCAGATGTGGAGGTGTGCACCTTTAATCCCAGCACTTGAAGGCAGAGACAGGCGAATCGCTGAGTTTGGAGGCAGCCTGGTCTACAGAGGGACTTCCATGCCAGCCAAAGCTATACAGTGAGACCATGTCTCTAAGGGGCTGCAGGGGGGCGGGGCGGTGAGGACAGATTGTTCTCTGTAACAGACTGTCTCAATATGTGGTTTAATGTGTCCACCCACATTAAAAAACTTCACTGTTCTCTTCACTTACCAAGTGCAGATGGTATCAGGGATACAAAGATGTGGGTCTTTTGTTCCCTAAAGCCCTTGGAAAACTGATGGTTAATGACACCTTCCATTAATTTAACGATTAACTCAGCTCATTCACATGCCTATCCCAAGTGAGTCCCATGACTGTACAGTGAGCCAATGCTATCTATCAGTTCTGTTTAGAGAACAGGCCACAGAGCTGAGGCCATGCAGTTTTTAGGAGGCATTGTGGAGATAGCTCACTTTTGATCACTCCCCTGCCCCTAAGATCATTGCCTTTACTTTGCAATGTCAGTGGAAACAGGTCATTTCTATTAAATATGTATGCACCATGGTAGGTAGACAAGTTAATCCTATAGGGTGCTCTGGAGTAGATAATTATCTTGCTAGCTAGGATTCTGAGCCAGGCACAGGAGACATTTAATAGAGACATGTTTGAAGGTTATAACCACACAAAAATAGAGCTGGAACCTGTGAATCAAATAAGAATTTGATCGGTTACTAGTTGATATGATTGTGAATTAAGTCCAGGGCTGCACTCATGGTGGTATTATGTTTCAAACAGAGGGAGTGATGGCCCCCTTGTTCCTTATAGGAGCCGTACTAGTACATTAAGCACATCTGTGAGCCATGGGAGGTGTCAAAGTTAGAAGAGACTGATTCAAGAACAAAAAAACCCCTGCCATCCTAGGAATGTGACCAGGAAATTATAAAGTTGGAGAAACATGTATAAAGAATGGGGCTGTGGAGATGGCTCAGGGGGTTAGAAGCACTGGCTGCTCTTCCAGTTCCCAGCACCCATATGGCAGCTCACAACTGTCTGTAACTCCTGTTTCAGGAGATCTGACACCTTCACACCAATGCACATACAATCATGTTAAATACATTATTTTTTTAAGAAAGAAAAGCTGGTACAGTTATAGGTGAAGGTGAAAGCACAGAGTACTACAGGGCACTGTCGCAGCTGCCTTCCGACATTTAAAAGGTTGCAAGAGTCAGGTTTGGAGGCTCAGACCTGTACTTCCAGCAACTGGCAAAGCCGAGAAACAGGAGGCTCACAAGTTCAAGGTCTGCTATAGAGTGAGCTTATTCTTATGTCTTCATGAGATTCTCTGGTCTCAATAAAGAGTAAAGAGAGAGCCAAGAATAGAGCTCAGTGGTAGGTGCCCTGCCTAGCATACATAAGGCGGGGGGGGGGGGGGGGGGGTCGTCTATAAAACGGAAACAGAATTTCCTGTGTGGGGAGGAGGGGGCAATGTGTCAGGAGGGCTCCGTGTGTGTGTGTGTGTGTGTGTGTGTGTGTGTGTGTGTGTGTGTGTGTGTGTGTGTGTGTGTGTGTGTGTGTGTGTGTGTGTGAGAGAGAGAGAGAGAGAGAGAGAGAGAGAGAGAGAGAGTCAGTGTGTGACTTGTCACTTGCTGATCTGTCTGTAGCTCATCTTACTTCCTGCCTCCAGATCAGAGAGAGACCAGTGACCAAGGTGAATAGCCGGTAACTTCTGTGGGCCAAATGGACCTGGCTTAGGGTACCCCTAGACCTTAGCCAGAGTTAGAGGAGCCTTAGCCTCTAAACTTATTATGGTTTATTTTTTACTGTAAGTTCAATTGCACACCATCCGATGCTAGATTTCACTGGTACCTCCTTATGAACCAACACCTATGTGTATCATTTTTACCACACTCCTCAATCTGATCTTCTATGCCTCAGTTGATGGGCTTGAATGTGAGTAGAGATCAAAACAAGGCTTTTTCTTTCTCCCCACCCCCTAGGATCTCTCAATGGTCTGAACCCTACCAAGTAGGCTAGACTGGCTGGATAATAAACCCTAGGAACCTGCCTGTTTTCACACCTAAAGCACTGGAATTACAAGCATGCGCCACTGCACCCAGCTTTCTCCGAAGGGCTGCTAGGGATTGAACTCAGATCCTCATGGTTGAGTGGCAAGCACTTTATTCACTGAGCTGTCTCTTCAGTCCCAATAAAAGCTTATTATGCCATTCATATTCATGAATTTTTCATGTGAGGAAAAGGGCTTCTTTAGATAAAAAAAAAAGAGTGCGTGTGAGTGCATCATAAGCCTGTTGCATGTTGTTCCTCGGGGCAGAATTATATTCTTATGGCATAACTGATTCAACCATAAAAGAATAGATTGGGAGCTCTATCTTCAGTTCTGCAATCACAGGTTACCTACACAGTCATGTGATTCTCTTACAAGAGACGGGACAGCTGTGGGGCCTAGAGCACCTTGACCACATAACTGCCATAACAGGCTTAATTAAAGTCAGACCCCAGGTTCTCCATGGCAGCACCTGGTGGTACATCAGGAAGGGGCCACGAGCAGACATCATCCAGGGAGGAGCCAGCACCTAAGAGAAAACACCTGACATTCCAAACATTCCCTCCCTGGGAAGGGGACAGATAGTCTCCAGGTATTCCCGCAGAGCTGCTGATATAGGGAACCATTGCTAAACATTGAAACATCCCTAGAATTCAAAGCAGCCAATGAATTCTTAGCACATACCCCTAGCCCGAGTTTGGACCAATCCTAGACTGTAAGCCTGAAGCACTGAAGCCCCTAGAGCGGTCCTCCCAATAAAACCCTTGCCTCCTGCTGCTCAGGGTCCACTGTGTCAGGGAGTGACCCAAGCTGGATTGTCAATAAAGAGATTCTGCTGTTGTATCAAACCAGTCTCTTGGTGGTCTTCTTCGAGATTTGGACTCTGGGCACAACAACAGCACCTGACCTTAAGATGTTGTGGTTTCTGGCCTTTTGTCTTTCACGGCTGAAAAAAGGAACTCAGGGCCTGCTAAGCAGGCACTCTACCAACGAGACACACCCAGCCCTGGAGTTAATACTTGAGAGACTTGTTAATCATCCTGTCAGACACGTGGAGCTGTAGAATAGTACATTTTTCATTCACGGAGGGTTCTGCAGGGGGCTGCAAAGGGGATGATAAGCTGAATACTCAAAACATTCCTCAGTGTGAAGCATTTATTGACACGATGTATTCATGCCGTGAAGGGAGTGCCAAACAGAATGCGCACTACTGTATACGGGTGAGTTTCCTCCTCCTCCTGAGCTCTTACTGTTTACACAAAGGGCCTACTTTTGTTTCCTTGTGTGCCTCACTTCTTCAGTGAGTCCTTGGAAAGAATGGAACAGAACTGGCCCACAGGGCTACAGTGTCCTTTGCGCTCTCTAGAGGTTTTAATCCACATGGGGGCAGAATACACTCAGGGAGAACTAACAAGTGCCTCACCTTGGTTTCCCCTAACCAAGTTCATAACTGACAAAGAGTATTAGACTATCCTGGACTTAAGCTTAGTCAGCGCTTTGCAGCATTTGGTGTTAAGTGGGAAAACTACATGCACTTAATACCCAAGTGCCCATGCAATACATGAAAACCTTAGAAAACAGCGGGTCTTTCAGAGAATCTTATCCAGGAAATAGAAACTAACAGTGATTTTATCAAACCTTTTATTCTGCGTTTTTGAGTGTTTTTCCTGCAAGTATGTTGACATGTCACATGAATGCTTAGTGTACAGGGCGGCCTTAGAACAGAGTGATGGGTCCTCTTGAACTAGGGTTATAGCCATTTGAAAGCCACCACCAGGTGGGTTCTGGAACTTGAAGCCAGGTCCTTTGTAGGAACAGTTTGTGTTTCCACAATGAGCCCTCTCTCCAGCCCCTGTTTTTAATACATTTTAACACCTTAAGGTCAACATTGTACTCTTGCAACTTAAACATATGTTTGTCTAAGTCCAAAAAATATTTATTTTAATTGCAAAACACATTATGAGAAAAAAGATGATGTGAAGTATGTCTCAGTGCAACAAATAAAATATGGATGAGGAGAAAAAGTTGTCCCACCAGGGTGGGCAGCGGTGACACATGCCTTTAATCCCAGTACTTGGGAGGCAGATGTGAGCTCAAGGCCAGCCTGATCTACAGGACAACCAGAGCTACACAGAGAAGCCTTGTGTCAAAAAACCAAATAACAACAAAACCTACAACCTATGCCAGAGCCACATGCCTGCGTTTGGGAGGCGGAGGCAAGAGGGTGGCTAACAGTAAAGGCCAACCTGACTGCAGAGTGAGTGAGACCCTTTCTCAAAACAAAACAAAAGCAAAAAGGGAACTCTTCTGGCCACTCCAGGGACGCGCGCGCGCACGCGCGCACACACATACACACACACACACACACACACACACACACACACACACACACACACACAAATAAAATAACATAAAACCCAAAGAACAAAGCCCAACAAAAATTTGTCTCAGATGGTTAAGGATGCCAAGATGTCAGTATTTGAAGGCACTTTTAGCCTTGAAATTTAGACTCTGGTCTAGGCCAATAATCTACCCTCCCTACAAAACCCTGCAGTATGCTGGTTGTTTGGGATCTAGAACCTCAAACTAGAGCAGATGTGCACAAGGTCATCTACGCTGCTGTCATAGCTTTAGGCAGGTGAATCAAGCTAGTCTTTGTCAAGGATGTGTCAAACTGTTCACATCAACAATTATGTCTGAGAATATGAACTACAGTGAAACTGTCCTGAAACCATGGCAGGGCTGAATGTCCGGCAGGCTATTATTGTATATCATCACACTCAGGCATACTCACTCCACATTCCCTTACATGAACACCTGATCAATCCCGCGTATCTGGGTGCCACAAACCAACAAAGACAGACAACTTAGCTGGCACCTGGAGAGGGGTGACCAGGAGCACATTGTTGTTCACAAATACAAGCAACATTTTTTGTTACTGTGAGAGGTACTGTCATGGGTGGAGAATCATCCTTTGTCTATGAAACTACCACAGTCTAACCGAGAAATACTCA
Organism: Phyllotis vaccarum; assembly: GCA_033318265.1. NCBI lineage: Eukaryota > Metazoa > Chordata > Mammalia > Rodentia > Cricetidae > Phyllotis > Phyllotis vaccarum. The sequence continues at coordinate 90,634,913 of JARWLC010000012.1, forward strand.
GGCAACAAATGTAGTTCAATGCAGTATGTGATGCATTATGTGAGGGTCCAGAATGAGAATCCAGAGGAGGAAGAACACAGGAAAGACTGGATCTACTCTGGACCTTGAATTGGCTGTTCTACTGCTGTTAGTGACAGACAGTGGCACGCCGTAAGCTATGACTAGCAGTCTGACTGATTGGTAAACCTAAGTCCCTGAGCTAACCCAAACACAGAAATACTAGACCTTTCATCCTGATGATGGCAGAAAGGAGAAAGGCCAAAAGTACACAAGCTCCAACACTGCAGACTAAGTGTCCATGTGCAATTAGCTTTTTTGTTTTAATTATTTGGCCTCAGATTCAGTCATTTCTGCCTTTGCCCTTCAAGTGCTGGGATTTCTATTGTGCGCCCCCACACCGGCTTGAGAAGGCTTTATCCTCATTTTTCAAGTAAGAATGGTCAAAGAAAGGATGTCACCTGATCCACAAAGAGCAGGTCACTCAGAAACACGGTAGTCCTTGAGATTTTTCCCTCAGTAGCATCCTCATCCTTTGGCTCATGCATGCAGGAACACATACATACACACACATCTCTGTCCAGACTCCTCTGTGATCACACCTGTGCTAACCCACAGATCAGGGAGAGCGTATATCTTTCATTATGAATGACACTTTCAAAGATCTAGACCTCACCCTGGCTTATTTCATCAGACCATCTATTTACAGCCTCTGTCTTATTCCAAATGCTAAGGCACTTTCTAAATCTTTTATTACTGACAGAGGAGATCTGAACAGAAGAGGGAACTTAAAAATAGGCACGTAGAGAGTAATAGTGGATTGTTGGGACTCTTGACAATGAAAAATGGAGAGGGTGCTGACGTCTGAAATCCAGGCACGTATGAGAGTCTCAATCCAGTCTCTCTTATCAAAGCTAGTGACAAACAGAGGGTGACTGGTCTAAGCTTCACCTCTTTGCCTTTCTTAGTCACTTTCTGGGAAGGAACAGCAAAGGCATAAACAAAATGAACCAGGAGAGCTGTGTTTTTTGCTCATGTGTTTTTTGCTTATGTGTTTTTTGCTCATGGGGAAATCCAGATTAAAAATGACAATACAAATTTGCAATTGGATACACTTGAGTCTCCTGTGTAGAAACACTGCTTAATAAAATAGCTGTTCATGTAAAATGTTTCCTGACTTTATTCATGTGTGCAGCCACATGCAAATATGCCATGCTATACATGCGGAGGTCACAGGGCAACGGGTAGAGATGTTCTCTGCTTCTACCACGTGGGCCTCAGGGATGGAACTCAGATAGCCACGCTTGGCACCGAGCACCTTTACTCACTGAGGCAACTTGTCACCTTTACTAATGTTTCTCTCTTTTATTAAGGCTTCAAACTCATGATTCATTCACTGGTGAGTGACAGGATTACAGATCTGCACCATCACACTTAGGTAGCACATGGATATGCATGCAAAACATTGTTGCTTGATTAATACTCATTTCTATTTCCCATTTTTTTCAATAACCCTCAGGGACACAGATAGATATGCAGTAGGAAGATTGGCTGGCCTACACACAATAAGTAATAGACAAATAATTGTGATCCATCATTTCCAGAGAGAGATAGACATCCTTGGAAACATTTTAATCCCCCTTCCTTCTGGTTAATATCTGGTTAATACAAAGTTAATAAAAATTCTAGAGCAAGGGTTCTCATCCTTCCTAATGCTGCCACCCTTTAATACAGTTTCTCATGTTGGGGTGACCCCCAACCATAAAATAATTCCATTGCTACTTCATAACTGTAACTTTGCTATTGTTATGAATCATAATGTAAACACCTCATATGCAACCCAAAGAGTCATGGTCCACAGACTGAGGACCATTGTTCTAGCATCTTCTCAAAACTTTTCTGTATTCTCTTCCACTCCTGATTATATTCAAGATGTTTCTCAATCTTTCTTTGCTTGGGCTTCCCTTTTATACATATAAATGAACTCATATATCAACACTAGTGTTTGGAATAGATTAAATATTATGATCAAACCATGGCATTTTATAGCAGACTTTCGAAAATAGCACAAGGCAAATTTTATGCCAGTTGAAGGAAGATGGGCATAACAGAAAGACTTAGTACATGGTTCTGTTTATATGAGGTACAGAAATAAGAACTAATGTGGCCCCGGGCTGGTGGCCATGCCTTGAATCTCATCACTAGAGAGGTGGAGGCAGGTGGATCTCTGAGTTTGAGGCCAGCATGGTCTACAGAATTCCAGAACAGACAGGGTTACACAAGCAACATTGTCTCAAAAACAAAACAGAAAGAACTAATCTGTGCATTAAAGTCTAGACAGCCAAGGTACACACACACACACACACACACACACACACACACACACAGTGTCACTTAATCAGAACCCTATAAGACAGGGTTTATCTCATTTCACAGAGCAAAAAAAAGACTCAGGAAGGCTAACTTGCTTAAAGATCTCAGTGCTAATAACTGTTAGAACCAAAATTTTAACTTTAGCAGTGTGACATGAAGCCTGTGCTCTATAAGTGTCATCAGCTACAACACTGCTCATATCATCCTGGTTGTATACCTTTCTGGACTATGTCATCAGGAAGGTTTTACAATGGTGTTGCCAGCCTGTTGTCATCTAGTGCACAATTCAAACCCATCTTCAGAGATCATGGGAAATGGAACGTAATAGTAACCTCCTATACATGTGTAGGCAACATTTTAAAATCTGTTAGTAATTCTCTAAAAGGCTGAAGTGCTAGTCTCTGAGTATTTGGGAGGAACAGTTAGAATGTATTCTTATTAATGGGTCTTGACCCACAGATTAAGAACCACTAATGTGGGGGCTGCAGAGATAACTCAGCAGTTAAGAGCACCAGCTGCTCTTCCAGAGGTCCTGAGTTCAATTCACATGGTGGTTCACCACCATCTAGAGTGAGATTTCATGGCCTCTTCTAGCATGCGGGCATGCATGCAGACAGAATATTCATACATTAAAAGAAAAATGATGTAAGCAGAGCCACCCACAGTCAGATTTGGCTTTTTTTTTTTTTTTTTTTTTTTTTTTTTTTAATATTGTTGTATTTGGTTTCTGGCCCGGACTTTCCAGACTAACTTCTTGGCTCAGGCTTTCTGGTCTAGTCTCATGGTCCTCACCCACAGACCCACAGTCCCATAGTCCCACTGAAACACACTGACAATTATATTAATTGTACTCTGATTGACCCAGGGCCCAGGCATATAACTTGCTAACTTTTTACTCTGGCTCAGTACCTTTTCTCACAGCAGCATAGTTGCCCTCTGCATCTTCTGACTCCTCTGGCAACTCTGTGGCATCTCTGCCCTGTTCTTCCTGTTCTCAGAGTTTTCTTAGTCTAGTAGCCCCACTCACACTTCCTGTCTGTTTTTGGCCAATCAGTGTTTGTTTTTTGTTTTTGTTTGTTTTTTGTTTCTTTATTAAACCAGTGGGCAGGACAATTATTTACAATGTAACAACATAAATCTACTACAAAATATATTTTGTTTTTGTATCCCAACCACAGTTTCTCCTCTCCCTTCTCCCAATTGTCCATCCCCCCCCTCCCCTTCCTTTTCTGTTTTTCTTCAGATAAGGGCAGGTCTCCCATGGATATCTTCCAAACATGGCATACCAAGTTGCAATAAGATTAGGCACCTCCTCTCCATTAAGGCTGGATAAAGGCAATCTGGTAGGAGGAAAGTGTCCCCAAAGCGGGCCACAGAGCCAGAGACAGCCCCTGCTCCCACTGTTAGGAGCCCACTAGTAGACCAAGCTACAGAACTATAACATATGTGCAGAGGGCCTAGGTCAGTCCCATGCCAGCTCCCTGATTGTTGGTCTAGTCTTTGTGAGCCCCTGTGAGCCCAGCTTAGTTGATTCTGTGGGTTTTCTTGTGACACCACTGGGTTCTATAAACCCCCCCCCCCCCCCAGGTTCACTTAATGTTTGGCTCTGGGTCTGCATGTTTCTCTCAGTTGCTGGATGAAGGCTTTCTGATGACAGTTGGATTAGGTACCAATCTATGAGAATAGTAGCTGTGCATCATTAGGAGCGACTCCCCCACCCCAAGGAAAATTCATAGTACTTCTTTTCTTCCAGAGACTGAATAGAAACATCAATTAGCATCTGAGGTTTGGTCAGTGTGCTACTTAAGGACAGTCTTGGTAAATAGCCTAAACTGGGCATCAGCTTCTCCCATCATGGTGGGAGGGCAAACCCAGCCTTATAGTTCCATTCCCACCACTTTGCATTTTGCTGTAGAAAGCAGCACGCCTCAGCAGGGGAGGGTTTGTAAAGGCAAGTGGTTCCCAAACTTTCCTTTCTTCCTGTCCCTTACCCACACCCAGATGACTCAAAGAGCTACTTCATGCTCATCTCTTCCTTCTACACTCACGCTTTTTCTTCATGTGATCTAACTATGAGTCTTTAGTTTATCTTGCCAGGAGGATGCCTTCTGCAGTTCCACCAGAGCTGAAAACCAGCTTGGGCTGACCTCCCCTCCTGCAGACTTGGCATCCTTCATGCTAGCGGTGGAAAGACAGTGAAGATGGAGAAATCATCCATGTGCTTTATCATCCATGATGAATATCCCCCACCTAGCCGATTAGTAGCACCCATTACGATGGTTTGTTTTTTTAATTTTAATGTAATCATTCAAACAGAACAAAACGAATGCTGTAAGAAGTAAAAGTCCCTTTTCGCACCTGCCCCTCATTTCATAAGTAACTCATTGCAAGTCCGTGCGCATCCTCTGGGTCACACTGGGTTTACAGCTTGGCTGGATACAGACTGTTAGATTGGATATTGATTGTGCTCCAGTTTCAGACAGCATTGCTCCATTGGTGTGGCTTATACTCGGTTACTCCAATAATGTGGCTGCCAGCTTGGTTGGGTGGAGAAATGCCCAGGAGGTGAGTAATACACAACTCTAGATATGTCTGTGAATGCATTTTTAAAGAGGAACTTTCTGAATGTGGGTTTTAGAGGGGTGCCGTCTCCACAGACTGGAGACAGGACTCCATGCCTCCTTTCCCCCTGTCCACCGAGGTGAGCTGCCACATGTTTCTACTGTCATGAGAGTCTGTCCCATCACGGGTGCAGAATCATTGGAGCGGCAAAGTTTAGGCTCTTATCATCACCTCTGGAGTTATAACATTTTACTATGAGTTTTGATGTGGTGTGGCCTGCCTTCCTTTTCCTTCCTTCCTTTTCCTTCCTTCCTTCCTTCCTTCCTTCCTTCCTTCCTTCCTTCCTTCCTTCCTTCCTTCCTTCCTCTTCCTTCCTTCCTTCCTTCCTTCCTTCCTTCCTTCCTTCCTTCCTTCATTCCTTCCTTCCTTCCTTCCTTTGTTATTAAGCTATTAAATGTGAAGGCTTGTTTTGTGTATTAGGAAATATTTAAAAATGGTTCTGCACAACTTCTTTGTGTAATTCTCTTTTAGACGTCAGGTCTCTTGGACGGGTCTTCTCATTTTTGTGTTTTTTTTTCCTCTCATATTGTTCTGAGAATCTTCCTGCTTTTAAAAAAAGCTGTTAAAACTGGACAATCAAATAACAGACCTGTTTTCTGATTATATAGCCTTCAGTACATTCTTCTTTATCTTTGAAGCATAGTTTTCTCAGCTACAAGATGGGGTAAATAAGTGTACAGAGTATATGGGCATTAAAAAAACTAGAGGTGTGTGTGGTGGCATACACCTTTAATCCCAACACGCGAATCTTTTCGAGTTTGAGGCCAGCCAGTGCTACAAAGAGATGCTATCTCAAAAAGAGAATTCAGTTAGTTTAAATACACTTTTGATACATAATAAATGTTCAGTAACTATTCCTATTGTTGATGCTATTACCTGCTCCTCTTAAATAACACCCTATTCTTTAAGGGTTCATCCCAGTTATGTCTCTGGGCTATCAACCAGCGTTCCGGGTGTGTCTCTCTCTGTTTCCCTCTTTCCTCAGATGTCTTTGGAAGAGAGAGAAAACATCTGCTTGATGGTGCTGTAAATGCATGGGGCTGGTCCATGCTGAGCTTCTCTGTCAACTTTGTCATTGTAGAATTTCCAAATGGCAGTGTCTCCCCTCCTCCCCCACCCCGGGGGAGCTGGGGAGGGATTGTCTTCCTCTGATGCTGTGCATTTGTCTACAGAATTCGGTTTTTCTTTTTTGTTTAGCCAGAGTCTTCTGAATCATACCGTAGACTTTAATAGATGGCTGAGGATGGCTTTGAACTCCTGATCCTCCTAACTCTGCCTCTTAAGTGCTCAGATGACTGGCTTGAGACACTACATCCAGCAGAGTTTCTTAAGTCAGCTGTTTGTCAGCAAGAGGTGGGTGAGGACTGTCTTCTGAATCATACCGTAGACTTTAATAGATGGCTGAGGATGGCTTTGAACTCCTGATCCTCCTAACTCTGCCTCTTAAGTGCTCAGATGACTGGCTTGAGACACTACATCCAGCAGAGTTTCTTAAGTCAGCTGTTTGTCAGCAAGAGGTGGGTGAGGACTGTCAGGGATGTCTGAATTGGGAATGCACAAAGCAGCCTCAGAGGAAAGGCCTACAGATCTGCCTTTGCTTCTAGGTTGGCTTGCTTTGCATTGTGCCTGAACCTTTGGAGTCTGACTTTCTGACCTTCCCTACTGGGATAGCAGTGGATTTGAGACATCTCCGTGGAAGGTGCAGAAACATAAACTTTGATAGTTAGGAGACAGAGAGATGGCTCAGACGTTAAGAGCACTGGCTGCTTTTCCTGAGTTCAATTCCCAGCAACCATATGGTGGCTCACAACCATCTGCAATGAGATCGGCCTGCAGGCATGCATGCAGACAGAATACTGAATACATAATAAATAAATAAATCTTAAAAAAACTTTACATATCTAGGTATCCCGTACCCTTTTTGAGACAAGGTCTCCTGTGGCCCAGGCTGCCTTTAATTCCATCATCTAAACCCCAGGATTATGGAAATGGACCACCACACTCTTCTTAACTATTCCTTTTAAAAGCTGATCTCCCACCCCCAGCCTTGAGCCTCAGGTCTCAACTCCCCCTCTGCTGTACCCAGGTAGGTTCTGGTCTTGGGATGGACTGGCTTGTTCCCCATAAACCCTGTGTCTTCATCCGCTGAGCTCCAGCCTCAGTTGCTTCTCTCTCCTATATGTTCTCTCTACTTTTATTTCCTCGGGGACTCATGTTTATTTCTTTTCCATATTTCCATCTTAATAGGAGTTGAGAGAAGAAACAGCAAAATGCTTCTGTCCAGCCCAGTGCTACCTATAGTAAGTGATTTGGAGGAGAGGACACGGAGGCACCTCCTCTCTTTCATTTTTGAGATCATCTAAAACTTGAATCTGTTGGTGACTTTTTACCCTCTCATTTCCTGCTTGACAGTCATCTTTGCTGAGTTCAGTCTCTTGGCTGCCAGATTGCTTGCGGTAGTGCTGCCCAACTCTGCACCTCAGATGACAGTCCTTGGAGAAAAGGACAGCTGGTCCTTGTGCTCAGCAGCTCCCCTAGGATGCTGGGTGGTCACGCTCAGGCTGGGAACCATTTCCGTTGCAACACCCTCCGCTCAGTGTGAGGAGAAAGAGCGTCTGTGTCCCATCAGCTTCCCAAGGACCTGCCTGAGAGAATGTACTAGAAGAACTGAAAGCCAGTCTCAACCACAATGAGAAAACTGCCAATTACGTCCCCAGTCAGTCTGTCTGCCTGTTTTGTTTTGTCAGGATAGGGTCTTGCTGTACAGCACATGCTGGCCTCAAACTGAGCATCCTCCTGCCTCACCCTAGTACATTTATTTGATTATAAGACAAGGTCTCACTGTGATGCCCAGGGTAGCCTTGAACTCTCAGATTCAAATGAACTTCTTGCCTCCATCTCCCACACACACAGAGCTATAGACATAGAGAACTACCATGCCTAGCTTTGCTATCTCTTCACCCCATGCCGGGATCTGACCCATGGTCTCCCACAAATGCTATCATTTTTACCTAAGGAACCACAGAAGAAAAAATCGTGTGGGTTCTTAAATATCCCCTTTTCTCTTTCTTCTTTTCCCTTGCTGTTCTTGCTTTCAATTTAGCAGGCTCTCTGAGCTTAAGATATTTTTGGTTCAGACTGGGGAAAATGAATGAAGGTTTTCAGACGTTGAGGAAGTAAAGAAATCTTCTGCCATGAGCCAGCACTGCAGTGTAAGCAAAGCCTTGTTCTGCTCAGCACAGCGCTTTCTCAGCTCTCAGCTCTTCTGCTGTGCCTGCAGCTTGGAAACCCTTCTAAAGACTGAGGTCTTCTTAGGAAAAATATTTGTTTAAATCTTTCATTTTTTTTTCTCTCTGTGGTTTTTAGAAACCGCTTATTGTTTTTAGTCTTGTAATCAGCTTTTCTGGGCATATCATATTTGCCTCCAGCTGTTCCTTTTTTCTGGGGCATGAACTCTGCAAAATTCTAGGAGATATCTGATATTTCTGCACACGAGGAATTGGTGGTAGGGCCTTTGAGGGGATACAGGGATTCACAGGCAAAGTTACAGCCTGTAGTTCCTGAATCAGCCAGGGAGTCAGAAAAAGGGTCATATATTGCTTTTCAGCAATTCAGGGGTTCTGTTAAAACACAAGCATGAGAGGCTGCTCTTCCAGAGGTCCTGAGTTTAATTGCCAGCACCCACATAGTGGACCACAACCATCCCAGTTGGAATCTGACGCTCTTTTCTGGCATAAAGTTGAACATTTTCTGGCCTAAAGTAGAACATGTAGACAAAGCACTCGTATACATAAATAAATCTTAAAAAATAAAGACACAATCAGGATTGACATGTGATCCCTTCTTCCTGCTTGCATGGAGCATCCAGTAGAATTGTGAGGCTTATGAAAGAATTCAGCAACCCTGTCTGACAACAGAATCCTAGCACCTCTTTGAGTTCCACAGGTAGTGAGCGAATGGTGAAGTCAGGGGAGGGAGCAGACTTCTCTGCAAAGAACCATGGCCAAGCCATTCGAGGGGGATTTAGGAAGAGAAACTTTTAGAAAAAGGAGGGATCAAGCTGGCTTTGAGGGTAGGTCCCCCCCCCCACTGTTATTTTCAACTTAACAGGAAGCTTCTGTTTTTGTCTACAATTTTCCAGTTGACTGGTTTATCGTTCCTTGAGATGACTGCAGACATGGGTAGACATCTATTTTTGTCTTCTTGCTATGATAACCCCTCTTATCCCTCCAGGTGGATGCAGAGCCACAGGTGAGGGAACTGAGATAACAGGAGAGCTGGATAGCCTTCAGCTTTCACTCAGCAGACAGGCCTGTCTGGTTGCTGATGCTAGAAGGGCCAAAGCTCCATCCTCTGGGTTGTAGCTCTGTAATAAGCGATAAAGTCCCGGCTCCTATACTCTTGGTTTACTTACCCCCTGCCCCCTGTGTGTGTGAATTCATATGTGTTTTGAGACAAGGACTATTCAGATAGCCCAGGCTGGCCTTGAACTCATGATCCTCCTGCTTCTACAAGCTAAGTGCCTGAAATACAGGTGTATGTGCATAACCACACCTAGGTACTCTCCATCACTCTTTAGATATCTGGTAATGCTCTTTTATGCCCATCATCTAGTCATTTGACACGTTTGTTTAGTAAATGTCAGGTTACCAGTAGAAGTTTTTAAATACTGGTAGTAAACAAAATGGATATTCTTTTTGTTATATCCTTCTCAAAAGAGATAATCAAAGCTGGCAGAATGGCAGATGCAGAAAGATCTGGACCAGGCTGGGCTACATAGTGAGGCCCCGTCTCAGGCAACAACAAAGAAAGAAAAGCAATGAGCAGTATGATAGGACCACTTGGATTTACAGAGTGATTATGTAATCTGTGTATGGTGGTTTAAATAAGCATAACTCTCATAGGCCCATGTGTTTGAATGCTGAGCCACCAGGGAGCGGAACTGTTTAAAAGGATTAGAAGGATCAGGAGGTGTGGCCTTGTTAGAATGGATATGTCATTGGGGTGGCACTTAAGGTTTCAAAACCTCATGCCAGGCCCAGTCACTCTCCTTTAGCCTGCAGATCAAGATGTAGCTCTTAGCAGCTGCTCTAGAGATGTGCTCCCTCTAAGATAATAATAAACAAAACCTCTGAAACTCTAAGTAAGTGCACACTTCAATACCTTCTTTTCTAAGAGTTGCCTTGGTCATGGTGTCTCTTCATAGCAATAGATCAGTGACTGAGATGCGTAATCTACATTCTCCTGGAGTGTCATTTTCTGAAGGGCCAGTAAGTAAAAACAATTTCTTGTTTCTTTCTCTTTCTTCCTTTCTTTTCTCTTCTAGCCATTGTGTGTGTGTCCCTGATACTTTGCTCAGTAAACCAGACTAGCCTTAAATTTAAGAGATTACCTACTTCTGCCTCTGCTGGGATTAAAGGAATGTGCCAACTACACCTCCGCTCGATTTCTTGTTTATAAAATACAAAATAGGGAGTTAGTTCAGCAAAATATCTCAGTGGTTAAAGGCATCTGCTGCTAAGCCTAAGGACCTAAGTTAATCCACTTAGTAAAACCAATTCTCATATGTTGTTTTCTGATTGACATATGTGCTTAGGCCATATCTATATATCCTTATCTATGTGTGTGTTACACACACACACACACACACAGGCACACACACACACACACACACACACACACACACACACACAATTAATGTGGGTTTTTGTTTGTTTGCTTTTGGTTTTTTTGAGGCTGGGTTTCTCTGTGTAGCCCTGGCTGTCCTAGAACTCACTTCACAGACCAGGCTGACCTTGAACTCACAGAGATCTGCCTGCCTCTGCTTCCCAAGTGCGGGGATTAAATGCATGTGCTACCACTGCTTGGCTTTGTGTGTATTTGTAAAGAAATGTATCCTTGGGTCTGAAGAAATGGCTCAGTGGTTATAAGTGCTTACTATTCTAGCTGAGGGCTTAAGTTCAGGCAGGTCTCAGCATCCATGTCAGGTAGCTCAGGAGTCTCTAGGGACTTATTACCTCCTGTAACTCTAGTTTCAAGGGACCTGACACCTCTGACCTCCAAGAGGAACTGTGCACACAGTCAAATGTCCAAAACAGAGTTAAGCATACACAAAAAATGAAAGAATAAGAAAGAAAAAGAAGGAAAAAAATTGTGCTTATGTCATATTATTCTAACCCCTTCAGGCAAGGGCACCTCTCATATGCACTTTTATATTTATACAATGCATGTCACCAATAAACATTCAATAAATATGAGCTGACCTAATTAATTTTCAGAAGGACATGCAAATTGCCTGGGAAGCTCTTCTGCAAGCGTTAATTATTTTATTCATTTATCTCTTCATGAATTAATTAACTATCAGCTTTCTATTCTTGAGGTAGGTTATGATGATAATAGCAAAGAAAACAGATCTAGTCTCTTCTTTCATAAAACTTACAACTGAAGAAGACATCTAGGAATGAAAGAAAAATACTTAATTACAAGCATTTAATTATATTGAGTAGAATAGATTAAATATAACCAAATATTAGCTATGTAAATGTGACAAATTCTGTAAGAGAAAAGTATAGGAAGTTATGAATATATGATTGTTTTTTTTTCTTTCAGTTTTTCGAGACAAGGTTTTTCTGTGTAACATCCCTGCATTCATATAAGCATACATAGATAGAGAGACACAAAAATACATAATAAAATAAAATAAATCTTCTTAAAATACCCATAAACCAATAAATAAATTTCTTAAAAGCAAACAAAAATGGACAAAAGAAGTAAAAAAAAAATTAAGTTTGATAATTATCAATATGGGGGATGGAGAGATGGTTCAGAAGTTAAAGAGTACTGGCTGCTCTTCCAGAGGACCCGGGTTCAATTCCCAGCACCCACATGGCATCTCATAACAGTCTGTAACTCCAGTTCCACGGGACCTGACACCCTCATACAGACATACATGCAGGCAAAATACCAATGCACATTAAATAGGAATAAATACATTACATAAAAATTACTGCTATTATGTTGAATCATAAAATTTGATCATTTAAAAACACCAAATCTTAAAGTGTACAGAAATGGTGAGACTCTTCATGGAGTGTCTATGCTTTATGGAATGACTAGCTTTCTAGAGCACTTGTTAAAATGTCCAGGAGTGTTACTTAATCTTTACAACTATATAAGATTGGTAAGCCTTTATGCCCATTTTACAGACAATAATACTAAGGTTTAGAGAAGAAAAATGGACTAAATAGATACAGCTGAATGATATAGCCTATATTTTAATACAAGAGCTGTGTTTCAGAGTCTGGATCCCTAGCCGTTTAGTTCTATTGGTTAGCCAACCAGATTACCTTATCATCTAGAGAGCGGAGTGAGTGGCAAGGAGCACTGACCCAAGTTAATAGTAAAACTGAGCCTAGAACCTAGAACCCAAGACTCTTCCTCCCGAGGCACCGTCTTTACTTTTAGAAGCTGTTGCTTTCCTATCTAATCCTCCTACCCCTTCCTTTTAACCAAACACTCATTTTTCTTTCTTGGAAGTTCCAGCCCTGAAATACTAGAGAAATAAATATAACTTATAGAGCCAGGGACTGGATTTCATCTCCTGCCGTGTTTGGCATTCAAAACCACCAAGCCACAGGGAAGCTTACCCACTCTAAGAAAAGAATCTCCTCCTAAAACAGAAATTGAGTAACTCTCCCTTCCTAGGAATACAGATGGTGCGAAGGACTAGATCAGTAAAGAGCAGTCAGGATGGGGAGGGGGAGCTGAGAGACTGGAAGGTCTGCCTTCACAGCATGGTTCTTCTTGGAAACATGAGTCTCTGGGCTCTGTGCAGGAGAGTTCAAGGGATGTAATCTGTTTTCTTGTGGACACGAACCAGTTCCCATCATTTCCACTCACAGTCACCAGAGACCCTCTAAATTCCTGAGAAGTGGACTCCTGGGAACCAAGACCCCAGAGTTCTGCCCTGCTTTCTGGGCAGGGTTTAGCAAAGTGAAAAGGGAAGCAAGATTATGATCCAAGACATGTGAATTAAGAAGAAAACTTGGGGGCTGGAGAAGGTTGCTCAGCTGGTAAAATGCTTGCCTTGTTAAGCTCGAGAACTTGAGTCTGATCCTCCAAAATAGCAAAATAGCAGGGTGTGGTGGTGCCTATTTGTAAACTGACAAGGGCTGGTAGAAACAGATGAATCCCAAGTGCTCATTGGCCAGCCAGCCTACTTGGTGAGTTCTAGTCAGTAGGAGACTGTCTCAAACCACCACCACTAACAACAAAAAAAAACCCTATATAGCCACCATAGGAACAACACCCAAGATGGACCTCTGACCCCCCACAGACAGATGCACACACACCTGCACACCTATGGACATGAGGACAGGAGGTGGGGGTGGGCAGAGATGAAGACAGAGAGAAAAAAAGATGGTGTTGATTAGACAAGCCAAGAGTGGGAGGAAACATCTCTCCCCTCTTTTGTTCCATGGGCTGATGTCTCCGAAGTGTTGGAGAGAATACCACTTTGACAACACTACAGCTGGCTTTGCCATTCTGTTTCCTGCATAAGGCAGCTCCTGTAGAAGGAACATTCTGGAATGAGGATTGAACTGTTGAAAGGGATGGGAAATGGTCCACCAGTCTAAAACCTCACTGGAAGCTGCTTCTAAACATGGTCAGGTACCTGGATGTGTACATATTCGCACACAGTGTAAACAGTGGGGGAGCATCTTTGTTTTTCTTCCCTGGATGATTTTAAAAAATAGCATGCATCACTCCAAAGTAGATCATTTGAGGTGATCATTCTCCTTCCTGGAATAACTCCATCTCTTAGAGCTTTGTTCTTCCCCCTCCAAGGCAAAGTCCACTTTTTCCATGCATTCCATGGAGAAAAATATTTCCCAGAAGCCACAGGGGTTGGAAGAAAAACATGGGAAAGACTATTGTGATTTTTCAGTCCTTCTTAATTTAATGTTATACATTTAATATTAGGAACAGCTGGGTACCTTGGTACATGCTGCACTCAAGAGACTACAGAGGATTAGGAAAGCAAGCTGTTAATGTTTTAGCTTTCCCTGTATAAGTGAGTTTATGACTAGGCAGGCTGCATGAGAGCCTGTCTCAACACACACACACACACACACACACACACACACACACACACACACACACACACACACACACATACACACACACAGGAACGCACACATACACAGAAACACACACATAAATATTAAAAAAAAAAATCAAGCCAGGCAGTGGTGGACCATGCTTTAAATCCCAGCACTTGGGAGGCAGAGGCAGGTGGATCTCTGTGAGTTTGCAGCCTGGTCTACAAAGTGAGTTCCAAGACAGTCAGGGTTACATAGAGAAACCCTGTCTAAAAAAAAAAAAAAAAATCAACCAAATAACAAAAAAATCAAAACATTTAGGAATCCCAGTGTGACCAATGGTTTTCCAAGCTGGCTTTGGCCAAACTGAAGTCATGACTGCTATTTACGAGGCTCCATTATTGATTGAAGCCTATTAAATACACGCCAATGAACAGAATAGCATGGTCGTCATAAGATTAGCTACAATAACATTGTTTAAGGCCCAGAGCATTGCATTCATACAAAACAGTTGCTTGAATTCCAATAGGGCTATATTGTGACAAATTATCATATCAGTTGAAAATATTAGAAAGTTCTAGTGCAGTCACATCTAACCCACAGAACTTGAGAGCATAGCAACATAGTGGACTAGAGGGCGGAGCTGTTTATCATCACAGTCACATGGCTGCCTGGGACTGGGGCTCCTTGCAACAGCTCAGAGTCCCTAGAAAGGACAGACCATCTTTTTGTTTGCAGCCAAGGGGAACAGGAGGGAATAGGCTTTCGACTGAGTGTGAGTTGTTTCTATACCGTTGTCAAGACAAAACCCCTGAGCTGATCCATTGTTAAGTTATGCGACTTAACTATCCAATGAAGGAACGGAAAAGGAAAAGTGGAGGTGGCACATGCCTACAGACTCACCACTTAGGACGGCAAGCAGGAGGATCGGGAGTTCAAGGTCATTCTTGGAGACATAAGGAAACTGAGGCCACTGTCAGTGAACTATATGAAACTGTTTTGTGGGGGGAGGGAGGAATTACAGAGCTTCTGGATATAGCAATAGAATGCTTGCCTACCATGCATGAAGCCATGAGTTCAAAACCCTCCCTGTACCACCACAACCACACACATACAAAGCTGCAAGACGGAGGCAGTGAGGTAGCTCGATCCGTACAAGTCTGGAGTCCCAAGTTCAGTCCATCCTTGGAAACTAAAGGTCTGTTCAGTCCATCCTTGGAAACTAAAGGTCTGAAAGACAGCTGGCTCCCTAGGATTGTCCTCTGACCTGCATATGTGTGCCATGGCATTCGAGTACCTACACACACTCATACAATAAATAAATAAATATAAAAAATACTTTTAAATTTCTATTTTTTATATTTATTGGTGTTTTCCCTGCATGTATGTCTGTGTGAGGATGCTAGATCCCTTGGAACTGGAGTTTAGGACAGTTGTGAGCTGCCATGTGGTGGCTGGGAGTGAAGCTCAGGTACTTTGGAAAAGTAGTCAGTGCTCTTAACTGCTGAGCCTTCTCTCCAGCCTTGACAAATACATTTTTTTTTTTTTAAAAAAAAAAAAGCAGGGCTAAACCCAGTGCTGGGCAGAGCTTCTGTTAGCATAAATAGCTAGTTATGATTTCCAAGTCTTTATGTCAATTCTTTACTCAGGCCCACTTTGTAGGTGCACAGGAGCCCTATTAAGGACTCACAAATGAATGGTTACTTTGGGAACTGGTAAAGGAAAGGTATTTAGGGTCCACATAGAAGTTGCTACTTCCTAAATAACAATTTCCCCAACATTTTCTAATTCTCTGACTCCCCAGGTCATAATTACTCACTAAAGAAATCCCAGAGCTCTTAGGGTAACCGTGGAAATATGTTTTGGGAAAGATGAGACATTTCCGGTGACTTCGCTGGAGGATGGACAGGATGTTATGACTAGAATTCCGGCTCAAAGGTAGAGCAGGGCCAGATCTGTTTGGTGACAGACTTTTTCCTCCACTGAGCTGTGTGGCCAGAACCTTCCAAGTCTTCCTTTTGTTTCTTCTCTACAGTGGGTGCCATGTTAGCTCACTTACTTCAGCAGGAATCTTCCTGAGTCACTTAAGTGATGCACCCTTCTTGGTCCGTCTGACCACTCTGCTCTACTCTTAATAAACACTTTAGCAAAGAATTGTCCCATTCCTAATGTTTTAATCCTCCTACCTCTCCTCCCCTTCTTCTCGTTTTTGTGTTTGTGGTTGATATGCATCTCTCTCCCCTCCTACAAAATCCATTGGAATGACCACCGATAAGGCTTGAGGACCTACTACCCCAAAAGACGATGCTTTGGCAACCGACTATTCCAAGCTGAAAGGATCTAAGGAAAGAGCACCCTGTTCTCTTCCCCCGTGGCAAGTCCTGAGAGAGATGTCCCCCCATCCAGAGAAAAAAGGGCTGGGGGGGGGGGAGGAACAGCTCCTTCCTTTCTCCCCAGGACTTTCTACTTCTCATTAAATCCACTATAAAAAACACTCAGGTTGAATCATTTCTCTGAATCTTCATTTCCTTAGCAATGTTCCGATGTCAGAGAAGACATTAAATTTATATGCTTTTCTCTCCATCATCTGTCTTTTGTTACAGAGATCTGGCTGAAAACCTGGAGGACTGGAAGGGAAACTTTTTTTCTTCTATTCTTTCTTTGGCAAGAATCATCTTTTCCACCTCCAACAAGTGCTACGAGTAATTCTTTTCTTTTTGCGACAACATACTGAGAAATTAGGTCATTCTTGGTACACAGGCCAAAGGGAGTCAGTGGGGGTTTAAAGCAGAAGTGTGTTATGTTCGAGTCTGTAAAGCTAGCTTGTGACCTTTAGCAGCATCACAGATGCTACACAGGGCAAGTGTGGTGGTGTCTTGGAGACTAGCTACAATATATCTAGGGTGGCAATAAGCAGCAAATAGTTTTGAGTCTGCAAAATTTTCTTTGTTGTCTTAATTATCTCCCAACAAAACACCTGGGAAGATGATTGAACATCTTTGTACTGTTCATATCCATATTCCAGCTGAGGCTGGAGACACGGCTCAGTGGGTAAGAACACTTGTTTCGCTGGCAGAGGACAGTTCCTAAGCACCCACTTGGGGTGGCTCATAATCACCAATGACAACATGGACTCCAGTAGCCTCTCTTGGTCTTTGTGAGCACCTGTATTCTTATGCATGTGTATCCGCACACACAAATACAAAGAAAATGAACCTTCAAAAAAATTTTTGTTAGCCCTGTAAAAATGGCAACCCTGCTTTATAAAGCCTATTTTCTATGAGTGTTATGGTCAAGGATAGCTAAAGACCCACAATGAATGTCCCAGAGAGAGCAGACCTTGACTCCTCACTAGGCGTGTTTTCCCCTTTTCTTAGCCTGCTCCCTCTATACTAGACCAAACCCTGAGCATGCTCTCCCCAATACCTTGGGCTTTCTCACTTTCTCTGACTTCCATTCCTAAATTAAAAGGCTTTTTCTCCATCTCCCTCCTCCCTTTCGGCTTACCCGCCTTGTTTCTCTCAAGGTTTTATTAAAATTGTCCTCGAGCTTCCTTTTGAGTCCGTTTTTAAAATTCTTTTATTAATGAGAGTAAGAATGCAAACGGAGACCTCCGTTTCCCAGGCAACAGATTATTTCAGGACCGCAGACCAGGTATGGGATTGTGAAAGATGATTGCCTGATTGCCTGCAGTAAATTTCTACTTCCAGAGTAGCATTTCACTGCAGCCCAGGTTACTGCTTTCAAGAAATAATGTGTGCAACCTAAGCCCAAAGGGTTATATTTAGTAACTTACTGTAAATGGAGCCTGTTTACAGGATGGCGAACAGCTTTTGACTCCCAGTGTGACAGGCGCCAACATTTGGCTGTCAGGCTTTATCCTCCTCCCAAACCGGGTAAGTCAACCGTCAGTGTCCACCTCCCGGAGCCCCGTGTGCTTTTCTATTCAAACCCATCTCCTCTAGAGAACCAAACTAGAAAGCTCACTTTCCTTGTTCACAAAAATTGTACCCCACACAGAGGAAGGAACGGAGAGAGAGCCCGATGAGAGGCAGGCTAGCGTATTCTCTAAGGCTGGGGAGACGGCCATCTAAGAACTAGCGGTCTCTCCAGGGCCCCGCTAGGGTCATCTGCGGGTGTTTGCTTTGGCCAGCAACTGCAGAGAGGGCGCCCGGGGCCGGGTCTCCCTGGAGACCGAGAGCGCAGCAGCAGCAGCAGCAGCAACAGCAGCAACAGCAGCCCAGCTTCTCCACCTTGCCTGCATCCTGCCGCCCCGGGCTGCCTTGCCGCTGCTGCAGTTTTATAGATTAGCAAGGCGGAGCCCAGACCCACCCCCCGAGGGCAGCCACCCCGGCTGGGCTAGGCTCCTCGCAAACAAAGAAGTCGCAGAGTCCTCGGAGCTGCAGGGCTTCTGCGCAGGGCGCAGGGCGGAAGGCGCCAGGCTGGGTGATTGGAACCACATGTGCCGGAGGTCTGCGACAGCTGGGGCAGACACCAGGGACAAGCTGCGGCGGCTGCTGCTGCCGCGGCCTCTGGCATTTCTTTTGTCCCTTGGGTTTCTAGATAGACCCGCCGAGAGCACTAGACCACAAGCATTCTGGCAGGAACTCCTTCCCCTTAACAAAATGATTAGAAACCCCCAAGGCCTCGGGTCTCTGATTCCAAGTGGCCTGGGTAGCATCAGGCAACCTCTTGATTTCTCAGTTGTGAAAGAGGCCTTAATTCCCCGCCCAGGACACAGCAAAGGGGTTGGATTTTACTTGAGTTTCTGAGGTAAATTAATCCAGCACGCACACATGTTAAGCCTTTTCGAAGGTTTCAAACTCATAGGGCAAACGCACAAATGCATTATAATTATTATTACGTTGCGGGGCCTTCCTTGACCTAGTTCTTTTAAGCCTCTCAAATAAATGTAGCCTTGGCTGTCCTGGAACTCTCTCTGTAGACCAGGCTGGCCTTGAACTCAGAAATCTGCTGTCTCTGCTTCTTGAGTACTGGAATTAAAGGTGTAAACCCCCCCCCCCGCAAATCTTTTTTTAGATTTTTATGTGTATGAGTGTTGTACCTGCTTGTATATCTGTGCACCACATTTGGCCTTAGTGTCCAAGGAGGTGGTAAGCCTCCACGTGGGTTCAGAGGATTGAACCTGGGTCCTATGCAACAAGAAGTGCTCTTAACCGCCGAGTGAACTGTTGTTACTTTTATAAATACTTTCTACAGTTTTTCCTGTGTGGTCACTATTAGATTTCAAACCTGGGAGAAATGACTGAAAAACCGTTGTAATGAATCAAAGCTCACACCGGCCCTCAGGTTCTCCCTGCATCCCTTAGTCCCTACCTGTTACGCCTTCCAGCTGGCATATCCTGCCCCCCTTATACTCTAGCTTCCTCTCCCCCTCTCTCTTCACATGGCTCAGGGTCATGTCCACTCTGGATCTGCTAGATGTCCTTCCCTCTTGCTATGTCTTCCACATATCTATAACAAACTTTCTCCGCTACCATCCCTGGGAGCAGCCATGTTCCTCTCCTGTTTCTTTTTTCTTTTTTCCATTCAGTCACAAGTACCAGTGTGTGTACTCAGATGGAAGAAAGCCTGTACATTTAACTAAGTGGGCACTAGTGGGTTGTTTGCAGTTCATCCCAATTCGTAGTAACATTTAAAAATCTTTACTAATCTCATTTTTGCCTGAGTACATACAGGCATGTGTACCATGTGTATGCCTCTTAGAAGTCAGAAGAGAGGGTCAGATACCCTGCATCTGGAGTCACAGATGTTCGTGAGCAGCCTGTGGGTGCTGAGAACTGAACCTGGGTACTCTGTGAGAGCAGCAAATGCTTTTAACCATTCTCTCTAGCCCCAATTCTTGGTAGATTTTGAACACTTTTTCCATACTATAATAAAGACATTCAACTTGGCAATGGAGTTTCTTGTTTATAATGAGAAGGATGGGCGGGTGGGATAGAGGGATGAGCTATGGGGTCTCTATGGGACCAAAATAGCAACATTTCTTTTCACCAGACCCACAGCACACTTTGTATGATATGATGCTAAGAATTGTATGTGTGTGTGTTGCAGTGCAGAGTCAACCCAAAGCCTTGTACACACTAAGCAAAAGTCCCCAGCCCTTCACATTTGAGAAATAGAGGATAAAAGTCTTTCCTAATTCATGGCAATTACATGAAATTCATTCACGTTTCTCTATACAGGTCTAAATAACACTTATGCAAACATATCAAGAAACGGAACATCCCCAGGACCAGAAATCCTCCCTGGGTTTGGTCTTAATCATCTTCTAAATCAACATTCCAACTTTTATTACTGTAGATTCATTTGACCTGCTTTGAACTTGAGAAATTATATGAAATTTAAATTCATTATGGTCTATGGCTGCTTTTATGCAATTCAGCAAACTGACTTAGTCTTCAAAGCTGAAGATACTTACCAGAGGGTCCATTACAGCAAAGATTTGAAAGCCTCGAGTACCAGATAGTTTTTCTAATTCAGAAGGAATCATCTCAGAGAAGAGGTCCAGAAAGTGATTGTACTATTGGATCTCAAAAATAAAAGGATGGCTGACAATGACTTAGGTTCTACAGTCGGTTTTGCTATTTGGCAACTTGCATGATCTTGCTATCAATTCCCCCTCTTTTGGGAATCGATTTCCACATCAGAAGGAGTGGACACAATCTATAGACAAATTTCCAGAGCCGTGGGAACCCTGGAGTAAATGAGGTAGGAACAGTTGGGGATGACGTTCTTGAAAAGATGGATTTTCTTTTCTCTCTCTTTTTTCCCCTCTCATCTCTTCTTTAGAGAATGGATCATTGAGGATAGCTCAGGCTATCCTCAAACTTACTGTGTAGCTGAGGATAGCCCCAAATTTTTGTGGACCAATCTTTTAAAACAAGCTGAGCTGAGCTGGCTAGTTTTACATCAACTTGACACAAGCTGGAGTCATCTGAGGGGAGGGAGCCTCAGTTAAGAATACGTCTTCATTAGACTGGGCTGTAGGCAAATCAGTAGGACATTTTCTTAATTAGTGATTGATGTGGGAGGGTCCAGCCCATTGTGAATGGTGCCCTCCCTGGGCTGGTGGTCCTAGTTCTATAGGAAAGCAGGCTGAACAAGCTATGAGGAGCAAGCCAGTAAGTAGTA
The DNA here is from genome assembly GCA_033318265.1 of Phyllotis vaccarum. NCBI lineage: Eukaryota > Metazoa > Chordata > Mammalia > Rodentia > Cricetidae > Phyllotis > Phyllotis vaccarum. The sequence goes on from JARWLC010000012.1 coordinate 90,656,161, forward strand.
CCCCTCCATGGCCTCTGCATCAGCTCCTGCTTCCAGGTTCCTGTCTGAATGTCTTCTCTGGCTCCCTCCAATGATGGATCATGATGTGGAAATATAAGTCAAATAAACCCTTTTTTTCCCTAACTTATTTTGGTCATGGGGTTTCATCACAGCAATCACAACCAGTCATCTACTATTGCACATGTTTCCATGATTCCCTTTTCCTCACTGGCGTCCCTGTATAGGTAGAGGGGACACATCAAGAAACAAGTGGAGGAGTCTGGAGAGACAGTTAAGTGGTTAAGAGTATAGGAGCCTATAACTGCTTATAACTCAAGTTCCAGGAGATCTGAAACCCTCTTTTGGATTCCAGGGGTACTAGGCTACAGGCAGTGCACATCCATGCATGCAGGTAAAACACTCATACACATAAAATAAAAAGACATCTTCTGAAGCCAGTGGATGCTCTTCACAGTCCCTGCTGTGAGCCAGGCCTCTTACTTAGGTGGCTCTGCAGGGTTCCTGCAGATCTCACTTCTAGCTCCCACTTCCTATTTTTTTTAAACGCAAGCTTCCAAAGGCCAGGATCCACATCTTACTTTTTACATAGTGTAAGGACATTGGTTGTGGACTCAAAGCACATGAATCTCAGTCCTGACTTTCCCCCTTTGAGATGATAAACACGGCCAGTCTTAGTCCCTGACTCTCACTGTCCACCTTTGCTAAGTAGCAGTAACAGACCCCGCTCTTCCCCATCACTCTGATTGTTCAGGGTTTGTTTCCATCACACAGTCTGACTGTAGTCCCACTGCCAAGCTTTCCAGGTTTAGAACTCCTAGGACTAAGCCACTTGTGGCCATTAAGCACTTGAATGTAGCCAGCTAAATTGAGAGACACTGTAAAAAATAAAATAGACACAGTAAGATAAGTAGTATAAAATATCCTATTAATATTTTTTATATTAATTATGAGTTGCAATATATTCAACAATTTAAGTTAGAAAATGTAGGATTAAGTTAATACACCTGTTGATTAGCAGGTTGTCATTTTTCCAGCCCATCAATTCCCGGCACTCATTAGTCTATTCTCTACTTCTACAAGTTTGACTATTTCAGACTCCTTACATAAGTAATATAAATGTATTCACTGATTTTATCTTTTAATGACAGGCTTATTTCACTTAGCATCACGTCTGCAGGTTCATCCATGCTTCACATTGTATATTTTTATGTCAGAATGATATTCCATTAAAAAAAAATCATGTAAGCTATGTGTGGTCTATCTGTAATCTTAGCACTTGGAAAGTGAGGCAGGTATATTAGGAATTCAAAGTTTGCCTCAAATACATAGGGACAGCTTGGGCTACAAGAGCCCTCCTCAGCTCCCCCATCACACACACACACACACACACACACACACACACACACACACACACACACACACACAGATCATGTACTAATAGCATGGTCTTGAAGAATAAATGAGATTACCCAAGGAAAGTGTTTAGTGCTTGACCAATGCATGCACACAGTCCATACTGGTTCTTGTATTTCCTTATTCCCTTTAGTAAGAGACTTATGTTTCTGAGAAGCAGACACAGGCCAGACACAGATATGCTCTCAGATTAAGAGCAGTAGACCCACCCACTCCACCCACCCGCTCTTCATGTCCGCTCTCCCTCCTTCCTCCTCCTTTCTCATAGATGTGAACCATGAAGACTGGCTTCAGATTCCTTTCACCCCCACACTTATCCTGATGTTTTGTCAATTCCAAGGCCTCCATATACATGGAAACTGATAAATTCCTAATCTGCTCTACCATCCAGACCTCTTTCCTTTTAGAGCCGGGATATCCTGCCAGAGTATCTCTCATGAAATATCTTAGGCACCTCACACTGGTGTTGTGTTGTCTGCATTCAGAACCTGATTGAGCGCATCTTTTCTAACCCTAGTACCAACCCCTCTGTCCATTTTTGACCTACTTTCCTGAGTCATAACTACAGGCTAATGCTTGACTCATTTTTTCCCTTGCTTTTGGTCTTGCAGATTCTGTATCCTGAACATAATCCACTCTGGCTTTTCTCCATTGCCCTGCTGATTGCAGACTTAGGTCTGTTTAGTTACCTCTAGTCAGACATGGTTCTATATTTTCCATCCAGTTCACCCATGAATCATAATATGCCTCTTTACAGCTGGGCAGTGGTGGTGCAGCCTTTAATCCCAGCACTCAGAAGGCAGTGGCAGGAGGATCTCTGTGAGTTTGAGGCCAGCCTGGTCTATAAAGTGAGTTCCGGGAAGGCTAGGGTTACACAAAGAAACCCTGTTTCAAAAAAACCAAAACCAAATAATAAACAAACAAACAAACAAATAAGTAAGTAAGTAAGTAAGTAAGTAAATAAATAAATAAATAAAATGCCTCCTTTCTTCCAGTTTTCAACTTCAACCCAATTCCTGTGCTGGTTTCTCTGGCTGCTTACTCTTGTTCAATCATTCATGAATCTCAAAGGTGTTTATTGAACATCTAGCTCCCAAAGTATTTTACTAGCTGTGAGATGTACAAGGATAAATAATGTACTGTTACCTTCCTAGCTGAGGAACGCATACTGCGAAAGGTCAGATAGATGAATTGACAATTACAGTATAATCCATGAAGTACCTGTAAGAGGTACAATGGATACAAAGCTGACCTTCTTTCTCCTGGTCCCCTCCCTATCAAAGCGGGGAAGAAGTTCTGTCAATTAAGTAATACCCAGGCATAGAAGTCTATTGGGACCCAAATGTGTAACCCTGCTCAGGGATACTTTTGCTTATTTTATGGAATCTTCATCTGTAGCATATCTATTAACTAATATAAACATTGCGAATTTTATGACTGTTAAAAGTTTTCCAACTTTAATATCCCCCCTTGGTGTCTTTTCTCAGCTCATCCCCGATTTAATTGTAAACACCTCTCTTTCTCCTGCCTCTTCCTCTTCCAGAATGGTCTTCATAATTAATACCCATCAGATTGCTTTGCTTGTAACACCACCCTGATGGTATCCCTAAAAAGTCTACTGATTGAGCCATTTTAATCCCTTCCAGTTTAATCTAAAATAATAACCATCATATAATGGTTGGAATGAGGCCCCGATGACTTCATTGAATACCAGAGCCATGAAAATGAGATAATGTTTATGAAAATCTTAATAACTGCACAGGGCTGTATGTACACATTATTGTTTTTGTTTTACTGTAACCTCAGCTTTGAAGAGAAAGCCTGTTTTGCAGCCCGGCTCTCAACACTTTGGTTTATCATTTTCTCAAGCTGTTCACTTCTTCAAAGAGAATGCTCCAGTGCTACAAGGTTACTCTATTCAACTCCAGATCCAAACGTTTTCTCCATCAGTCCTTCCTTTTATCTAGAATGCTTTCTGCTCTGACGTCCTTTCTCTACCCTCATTACACACCTCTCTAGCTAACTCAGTTCCCACTTGTCAGTAAAGCCTTCTTTAAGCCACACCAATGACTGACAGTTTTTCTGAGTTCACTCCCATAGCTCTGCATGCAGAGCATGTCCATAGCACTACATACAAAGCATGTCCATAGCACTGCATGCAAAGCATGTCCATAGCACTGCATGCAAAGCATGTCCCATAGCACTGCACACAAAGCACATGGCACAGATGCTCTATTGATAGATTTGTACAGCTTTTCACATGCGGGGATTGCACTGTGTGCTCTCAGAGTCCTTATATTGGAGTCTTAACCTCCAGGACTTCAGAATGTGGTTGTATGGAGATAATGTCTATTGTTATTGTTACTGTTCTGAGACACCCTAGTTCAGGTTAACCTAGAACTCACCGCACTCCTCATGTTTCTGCCTGAGTTCTGAGATTACAGTTATAAGCACCACACCCTGGTGATTTCTTTAAAATATAATTAATATGAGGGTATTAGGGCCATATTCAGTTTCTCAAAGTGTTCTCTTCCACAAAGGGAATGATTCATTATTTTTAAAGCTTTATTTATTTATTATGTACAGTACAGTGTTCTGTTTGCTCATATGTCTGAAGGCTAGAAAAGAGCCCCAGATCTCATTACAGATGGTTGTGAGTCACCATGTGTTGCCAGGAATTGAACTCAGGACCTCTGGAAGAGCAGCCAGTGCTCTTAACCTCTGAGCCATCTCTCTGCCTGGGAATGATCCATTATTACAGGCAAATATATAGTGGTGCTTGGGACATGAAAATGTACAGAAAGAAGATTGGTCAAAGACATGATCAAAGGCACACAGGCCACGGAAGAAAGCCTCCTAACACTTTGGCCTCACACTTAAAGCTCCCACAATTGTGAGGATATAAACTTCTGTTCTGTAAGTCACTCAGTTGATGCCACTTTGATATAACCACCCAGACAAATGTACCCCTTTGGGTCATGTCATTCTGACCTGTTAGCTCAGATTAGGAAAGTTTTTGCCAAGTACCTGGTCATGTTTTCCTGTGACCTCCATATTGTCTCCGTATATTCCCATGTTGTATGTAGCATATGCCCCAACCAAACTCTGCAGTAAAAGATCTTAAGCACAGAGGTTGTGTATGAAATTCCTGATTGGGGTTGGGGGGAAAGCATGTTGAAAATGTTTTCGTCAGTGGGCCGATACATACAGTACCTTCAAAAGTAGCTCATTATTAATTTTTTTGTAGAGGTTTTGGGTTTTTTTTTGTTTTTGTTTTTTTCTCTCCCCTCTCTCTTTCTTTTTATTTTCTTTCCTTTTTTTTCTTCTAGGAATCATGATCTCTTGCCACAAAACGTATCTAACTGAGAGAGTACAGTGCAGTGACATTAAATGTAATTGACATTAAAGCATCACTCTGGACCCATGAACTCCCAAGGTTTCAGGGCTTGCATGGCAGTGAACAATGATATTCAAGCTCACCAGTCATCTGGAACACTGAACTCTCCTCTCCCCGGGCACAAACAGCCTGCAGGGTTGGAGCAAATCAGAGTCTCAGATGTGTCTCTGTGGGACAGGGACCAACTGAAACTTTTCTCTGATCTTCTCTGAACTTCCCGTTCTTTCCTATCAACGCCTCTGAGCCCTGTTACCAGGACTGTATCCACCCCAGTGATATTTAGGCCACAAATGGAAAATACAAAATCCTCCTTCCTGTACCCTTTAATAGACTTAAGGGAGGCTGGAGCATTTGTGAGAAATTCTATGAACTTATTGAAGAGCCCCGCCTCCTTCTCTCTTGCATGTGCGTGCACACACAGAAGAACAGCATAAAACTAATTATGAAGTATTGACTTTTAAATAAGTAGCCCACTTAACTTGCTTATTAGACACCAGTGTTCTGCCAGCTGGAGAGGTTTTGCTTGTGTTCTCTGGCTTTCCTTTATTCGATTCTTTTCTGATCTTTTTTATTGAGATTAGATGCCTATCACAATGCTAACCTTCCCACTCAAACCTGAAGCTGGAGGCTCACCCAATTGGTCATTGTTCCCCAGAGCAAAGCAGGATATAAGCAGACATGAGCCCTCTTAGCCCTCCTCCACAAAGGGGGGGGGGCTCCGTAGGACAGCTTTTTCACCCCGTTCTTACAGCCCTTCTATAAGTCAGTGAGAAGCTGACTTTTTCCCACGTGATGAGAGTGTGGTCCACCTAACAGGAAGATACAGACTTCACCCCCTAGCTTAAATTCAGGCTAATAACTAGGTTGACTGTGGGGATATAATAAAACATTCGGAGATATCAGTGGGATCTGCCCACAGTGTCTGTTCCTTAAGCCCCCAGCCTGGGGTGCTTTGCTATGACAGTCTGAGACTAAGCCAGAAGTAGACCCTTTGGTTGTAAACAAGCTTCTAGTTGAAGGATGCCTGGCTTTCACCACACCCTCAGGATCATCGGAGGCCAGAACCCACTTAGCTGAGTCCCTTCTGAGTTCCAGATGCACAGAAACTGAACTGATCAGCATTTGCTGGTTTAAACCACTGTCTTAGGACTATAGTTTGTATATGCAGCAATATTTAATTGTTGAAAGAAGAGAGGGGGGCATTTACCACAAGGCAGAATATCACAAAAGGCATGTCTTAGAGCTTGAAGACATTGCTCATAATGTTTCTTAGACATGCTTCAGCCCATGGAAAGAGAGGCTCACAAAGGTGCTTCTTGTTGCCTTATGTATGTGTTAGAGAAATGCCCAGATATATTTCCTCTCACAGATACAAAACTAATAAATGACACTCCTCTTCTCTGGAAAGTTTTGGGAAGTGTCCCTAGTGGCAGTAAACAGGACTGAAGGAAAGTCTTTGAATATTCCATTTGGATACTTCTTTCTGGGACTTCAGTTTTTGCTACTCTGTTAATAATTTTTGTTGGGATTCTATTAAAAGGCTGAGGCTTGTGACCAGCTTTAGGAGAAGAAATCCTCAAGGATGCACTCATTCATGCAGGAATTGAGGAGTTACACATATTTTGTGGCTGGCACCAATTCATTAGCTGGCTCCAGCTTCCAAAATAAAATTCAGAAGAACCCGGGAGTTAACTTGTCACAGGGTAGCCACAGCAGAGTGGGATGTTCGAATAGACCCAGGTTATTGATTCAGATAATTCAAGTCCAAGAGAATCTCAGCATGTCAAGCCTTCCTAGACTGCATCTTTATATTGTAAAAGAGGAGAGAGAAGGCTGAGAAGCTGTACCATTTCCCACATGTTCATGGCATAAAATGACAAAACACAGCCAGGCAGCGGTGGCACACGCCTTTAACCCTAGAACTCGGGAAGCAGAGGCAAGAGGATCTCTGTGAATCTGAGGTCAGACTAGTCTACACAGATAGTTCCAGGAGAGCAAAGGCTACATAACCCTGTCTTGAAATATGGGAGGTGGGTGGTGGGAAAAGCATAGCCTAGGACGGTATTTTTATGTTCTCTGTGTTGGTTGTCTGGTGTGGCTTTTATCTATTTTTTACATTTACTCCCCCCAACACAACGTGTGTATGTGTGCACGCATACATGCTAGAGTGTGGATGTCAGAGGATAACTAGGGAGATTCTATTCTTTCCCTACCCCGTGTGGGCCCCAATGATCAAAAACATATCATCAAGTTTGGCAACAAGCAACTTTATCCACTGAGCCATCTCTCTCAGTGTCCCTTATTTGGTTTTATGAGAAAGGATCTTTCTAGGTAGCACAGACTGGCCTTGAACTTTATGTAGCTTGGGCTTACTATCCTTTTGCCTTAGCCTCTCAAGTGTTGGTGCTATGGATATGTGCCACTATACTGGGTTGGTTGTGTAGTCTGTATATTTCAAGAGTATTCTGTTACCCTTTAGTGGCGGAGGAGGGTGAGGGGCGTTTTCTTCTGAGACCCCACAGTATGACTCCACTGCTCTTCCTCATGCAGTACCTTGGTCTCCGCTTCTTCCTATTCGGTCTCTTCTGCACAAAACTTCCAGGTCTGCTTTCTCAGGCTTTCAATAGATAAATCAGCCTTTGGTCAAAGTATTCTGCTTAGTTCAAGTACTGATGTCCAGCCAGCTTTTGGCAGGACAGGGGAGGGAGACAGTGTAATGGGAAGTGCCACGGACTGCAGGGTCAGAGTGGGCTCTCACATCAGTCACTGGGCCACTGTGGGATCGTAGGCAAGTCACGTATCGCTTTGCAGCCTCTAAGTGCCCTTCCAATTATAGCCTGCTGTCTCATCAATCAAAGAAAGCAATCCCTTTTAATGAGTTAGCTCGCTAAGTTCAGGGTGCCTAGATAATATAATGCTGCAATCTTGATAAAATGCTTCTCTCTTAGAAGAAGCTTAAGAACAATAACAATGATAGAGAACTCAGACTCTGTAGATGCAGGAGGTTTACGTGTGTGTGTGTGTGTGTGTGTGTGTGTGTGTGTGTGTGTGTGTGTTTACGGTAGTGGGGATTGAATCTGGGGGTCTCTTGGATGCTAGGCTCATGCTCTGCCATTGGGCCACATGCTCAGCCGCATCACATTCCTTAAAAAATATATATTATCTTTTAAGTTAGCATACAAAGCAATAAGTCTCCTTCTGGCATTTCCATCCACATATGTCTTTGTACTTGTTATTAATTTATTCCTCTCCCTCACTGCCCTCTCCCAACTCTCTTGTCCCTCTCCTGTTTCTTTCCCTCAAATAGCCCACCCCCCTTTCTTCTTACAGGTCACTTGTGCTCCAATGCTCTTTATTTCTTTGTGCCTGTTCCCTCCCCCAAGATCTCTTTCTAATACCCATCTGGCCTGCTTCTTACTTTCAAAAACCTGTACCTCATATGTCGACATGTAAGAGAAAGCAGAAAGTACTTATCTGCTTCAGTTCTTAAAAAATATTTTGAGATCGAGTCTCATATCCCATCTGCCTGAGCTTTTCTTCTATCTGAATTAAAGGTGGCTATGGAAGACTTGCATGTCACTTTTCCGCTTCTAGAAACTAGACTTGGCTCCAGACAATTCTGCCTTGGTCTGAGGCTTTGTGGCTCTGGGGCACCCAATCTCTTGCTGAGGCCCCACTGCCTCCTTAATAAAAGAACTCTTCACTATTTCCTCATGTGCATCTTGCTGTTGGGTGAACAGCTTTAATTTCACAATAATTTACACAGCCAAGAGCCAGCGCAGATATTGACACCCATAACTTCAATTATTGTTCTCATATTTTGCTCAATGAAGCACAGGGAATTTAGGATGAGGAAGACCTGGTTTTGAAATCTGCTTTATTCCTTCTGGTTGTGAGAATACCTCTCTCCTACCTCAGGGCAAGTTCCTACATAGGGTTAGCAAACAGAGGTAGCATCAGCTTCAAAGAATATTACACACAAAGGGCCTCTCACTGTGCAGCACTAAGGAATAGTGAGTATTAGTGGTGACTATTAGATGGTCCATGGCTAATTCACTGACCCTCCTTTTAGGAGCCAGATATTCTGTGAAGTGCTGAGATACAAATAAAGGAGAGTCTGAAAAAGTTTGTGAAGCAGTTGCTTTGTAGGCTTAGTTCAGGAAAGGTGAGGAAGATCAGATTGTTAAAGAAATGAATGTGTTTAAATTTGGATGTGAATATATATGGGTTATTAAGAAAATGACCAAAACCGTTTCTGGATGGCCTTTCCAAGACCCATTCTCCCTGAGAATTATATCTTTACCTTCCATGCAAAGGCATGGCATCAGCTTGTGGATCTCCCAGAATGTGTGCAGACCAGATTACCAATGAGCAGCACAATGTGAGAGCCTGTATAGGTCACTGTGAAGAAGGAGCCACAAACCACCATGAAGAGCTTGCACCTGACACCAAGAGGGAGCTAGGAACAGAAAAACAGTGGCTCAGAAGGGTAAGTACTGTCCCCGTGGATCACTGGGCTCTAGGAGCCAATGATGTTCTCCAGGTAAAGGTGTGGGAAGAAGCTTTGCTTCCGAATGAGGACAAATCCCTTGTTGGGATGGAGTCAATGTGCTACAACAGTTTTAAACGATGTTGGCTCTTCCTCGCGGCTTCAATCTGAAGGTGATTTTCTCACACTTAACGTAATAGGAGACCAGTGACTGACAATTGTGGGGTGGTGAGGTACATGTTTGCTGAGATGCGCAGTGAGGACACAGGAGCGTGGTTTCAGAGCATAGCTGTGATGCTCTGAGTCCGCAAGGCTGAGGAGATAGATGTCTTCCAGCCTGTTGATAATGGTGGCTTTCACGTTTGTTCTTTGGTGTCTAACTCAAAAAGGGAAAGGTAGATGATGAATCTTTCTTACATCTACCAGATTTGTGATAAGACCATCTTCCTGATGGGGATGAACTTATTTTTGCAAAGGAAACACTTCTGTATATTGCTGTAGTTAGGGATTCTTTCTAAATGTTTGAGGAACTAAGAGGTAAAAATTGGTGTCAAGAATTTTTTTTTTTGCAACAATCCAATTATGCTCCATGAATAGGAGTATATACTAACTGTAGCCTTTCCTAAGAAGGTAAATTATTGATGAGGAGAGACCATTTTTTGTTGGAATGTCTTTGCTACTCGGTTTGTGACTTCCCAGAGGTCAGCTCCCATGATCACTGTGTATTTCAAGAGAAAATCAGATCGCACGGCAGCTATGTAACTTGAGATTCTTGGGAACAGAGGCTGAATCATGTGGAATGATTCTGCATGGTTTATGACAGAAGTGAGTCTTGACTTATGGATTTCCTAAAGTGGGTAGATCACCACGGCCCTGCTTTGCACCTCTTCTTTTTGAAGCCTCCCCTCCCCCTTACTCTCTGAAACAGTTGGGGTTAGGTTTCCTTTCCTCCACCAGCAAGGATGGTGAATGGGGGGACAAGCTAACTGGAAGAAGCACGCATCAGAACAAACACTCGGAGGGGTCAGAGAAGGCTGTTAGAGTTCAGGTGAAAGGCTCCACCTGGGCTCTCCTGCTGGCATCGGCAAAAACTGAACTCTAAGTTGCAAATTACTCATACTTTTCTGGGGAGACATCACTAAGATACATAGGACAGGTCCTTTAAGCCATTAAATATTTATCCAACCTTTGCCATGTGCCAGACTCATTGTGCTCAGCCTGCATGTGAGACACACTGATTTTCTTTCTTTCTATTGGCTTTCTTATACGGAATGGCCAGATCTCATCCCTCAGCACAGCTGTCTTTCAGAGCACAGATCATCTGGGAACTGGTTCTGCATGTGAACTCTTGGCTTGCTAGGAGCAGGTGTCAGCAGCCTGTGACCCTGCAGGCGCTAGGATGTCTGCAAGCTTATGTTAGAGAGTGAATTGCTGTGTGAGGAGAAGGTTTCGGCACTTGAATATTCATAAAGCTGTGCAGAATATGTGGCTATGGACCCGGGAGAAGGAGCCATCGTGCTGGCAAATTTAGAGATGCAAAGAACATGGTCCCTGACATGGAGAGGCTTACGGTTTAGTGGGATTAATCCAGATGCCACTAGATGCCACAGAACAGCTCTACCCAGGAGGAAGTTTGCAGAGGAGCTGGGGTTCACAGAGGCAGAGAAGAGCAAGAAGAATGGACATCAGCTTGCTCTTCACACCAGCTTGAAGGCATTCATGCATTCATTCAACAAACATTTTCCAAGTGTTCAGTTTTACAGCTGATCATTGATGATTTATAGTTCAGTGACTTCCAAAAAAGGATTTGAGTTGGTTTGAAGCACATCCCAAACAGGAAGATAAGTAATGTAAATAGAACATAGAGCCATTAAGAGGTTCTGGGGAATAGTTTCTTAGGCACCTGGGATAAATTAATTGAAAGCTTGCTGGGAGCAAGCACTGCAGAGGTGCTGTGGGTTTTATTGAGTGAGAGGAAGTAGCTTAAGAGCCCACAGGGAGGATGAAAGTGTGTATAAGTAACCACATTTAGGCAAAGAGCTTTGGAACTTTCCAGATAGGCAAGATCATTCTGAACTGCGGGAAGTAATACTGGTGTAGAGAAGGGAGAAAGTCTGAGTTCAAATGGAAGAAGAGGGCAAAGCTACAGTTGAAGCAAGAAGGTGCATCAATGGGATGAAAAATGGTCATAAACTTCCCAAGGCAAAGCAGTAAGTCAGATGAAGTCAGTGGGAACAGGGCGAGTTCCCGCTGAAAAAGCCACAGCTGTCCTGAGGTCTTACCTTGAGTTGTAGGAGTTTTAGTGCAGCTTGCTAGGCAGCAAAGCTCACTGTTGGTGTTTCGGTGGGGATGGAGGGTGGGCTGGGGGAAACATGGGGAAAATTATAATATAGGCAGATTCATTTCCCAGACACACATAGGATGAAGTAGAAAAGAGAGGTGTGTAGAGAGACCTTGAACTAGACTCTAGGGAGAAAGAAGCATGGCCAGAACAGAATACAGCAGGAACAGGAGAATGGAAGACAGTTGGGATAAACACTTTGTGTTGTCCCCTACAGCTTGCTATTTCAAGTGTGGTCCTACAACCAGAACACAGCCTCGTCTGGGAGAGTGTGAGATTGCAGAACCTCTGGTACCATTTGGACTCAGCTGCATTGGAACCTGCATTTTTACTGAAGCCCTGGGTGATACATAGCAAAGTAAACAGTACCCCCTGGCACTGGAGACTGAAAGCCTACTTACTGTGTGTGCAAAAGCGCAGCACCTGTCTCTAGGTGGAGGGGTAAGGGCTTGGTGGAGGATCCAAACAGTTTGTATTGAAGTTGGGAAGGCCAGACTAGTGGCTGGCTGATGAGTTCTGAGACCAATAGCTAAAAGGGATAAGGGTTCTTATGCTTAATTTTGAATTTTTATGCCAGACTATTATTCAGTAAAGCCATGTTAGTCACATTGCATGTCATATAGAATTCTGTCAGAGAAATGACAATATTGTCCAAAACTTTCATTTATAACAATAAAATCCAAAATAGTCTATCCAATGTTCCTTTGCGAACATTGACAGTGGTATAACAATACATTCTGCTTGTTTTCAATGACATAATTTTAAACTCAAGGGTGGGCACTCAGGAGAGTCAGAGGTCAAGGTCACTCACAGCTACTTGTTGAAGTCAAGGCCAACAGGATAACTTGCTTCCTCTGGGCCATTTTAATTGTTCTCTGCCCTCAACAGACTCCCCTAGGTTTCAGAATCTCAATTAAGACATTAAAATTAGGAGTAACTCACTGACTGCATTTTTCATGAACAAAAGGCCTGTCTAGGTAAGAATGTATCTCAGCACTGCCCTTGAAACACTGTGATGCTTGGACACTCATCACATCATTCTTGCTTACACTCTTCTGAGACTTTATCTATTTTCCTCTTCCCGGGATCAAACACAGCATCAGATAGTTTATACAATAACTGCACAATAAATTAGGGTTACTAGATGAAGTCATAGCTGCAACAAGTGGCCTTTAAAACACTATAATAAATTCTTGAGAAGTTATTGAAAGTGACCAAGAGGCTCCTTGGACTTGACACCAACTAGGGAATCCTTTTTAATGATGTATTTATTTTTTACTTTATGTGCGTTGGTGTTTTTCCTGCATGTACGTCTGTGTGAGGGTGTTGGATCCCCTGGAACTGGAGTTACAGACAGTTGTGAGCTGCTACATGGGTGCTGGGGATTGAACCTGAGTCCTCTGGAAGAGCAGCCATGCTCTCAAGCACTAAGCCGTCTCTCCAGCTCTAACCAGGGAATTTTGTAGCATGAATATATTATCATTTGGCTGAGAAGAAAGGATGTCATAACAGAAGGGTCATGATCACTGCAAAGTTCTAGAAAAAGCAACTATAAAAATGTGATGTTGACAGCATCTCTCCATGCTGTGCATGAGACAGGGTGTACCAACAAAAACCAACACCTCTTCAAAAATAGAGATAGCGCCCCTAGCCTAGTGAGAGGACCTCACAAAGGCCCCCAGAGAAACTTCTGGTCTGTCACCAACCTCTTAAGAACATGGCATCTCCCAGGAGGGCATGACCTAAGCAAAGATCTAACCTTGGTATAAACAGGCTGCCAAAAACAGCTAGACTGTAACAAGACATCTGCAGCCCAGCTCTGTATCTGACGAATAGAACCTTGAGCAGGTCACTTTTCTCTCAGAGTCTTGGTTTATTCATCTGTAAAATATGAATAAAACTAACTTAACTTCTTAGCCTTATAAAAGATGTGTATAAAGTCCCCTTGATGTGTACAAGCCCAGTATCTGGTACCTTACCATCCTTGTCTTTCACTATATTTCATCCTAGCCCTAGATGTGCCAACCATAACTAACAAAGAGTTGACTGTTGTTCTGTATTATAGCCGGTGTAGAGGCCTACAGCAGTGTCCATGGTGATAGTCCTGAAGTACTGACTCTTTGTGGCATGCGCAGCTTACAAGACTTCCTCCTTTTGATGGCATTATTTAATGTTTTCTATCTTGTTAAAAATCCACACATCCGCCATTGTGGATGATATTTTGTTTCTTTTTATCCAACAGTGGTTTTTTTTTTTTGGTTTGTTTGATTCTGTTTTCAGTACTGGGGATCAAACCCAGGGCTTTGTAGATGGTCAGCAAGCACTCTACTATCCCCAGCCTTTAATTTCGAAATAGGATTTCAGTATGTAGACTATGTAGCTGTAGCCCAGGCTGACTCTCTTTGACCTCGTGTACCTCTAAATGTCAAGTGCTGGAATCACAGGCATGTGCCACCACTACCCAATTTCCATTTTTATTCTTATTGAACTCCAAGTCTTCAGGGATTTAAAAACCCTCCCTTTAATAAAAGCTCCAGAAGTTTTGGAGCTGTTAGCGGGATCTAACCATAGTCAGTCTAGGAGGATCAGACAGAGAGTGGTGATTCACACCTTTAATCCCAGCACAGGGAGTAACCTGGGAGTGGTGACCTACACCCTTAATCCCAACTGAGTTCAGGTCATTTTAGTTTACAGAAGGAGTTCCAGGCTCTCAGGCAGGCAGTGGTGGGATCACGCCTTAATTTACCAAGAGAGTATTTAAGGTGGGCATAGAAAGACAGAGGCTAGAGGAAGCCAAGAGAAGCCAGGCTGAGGAAGCTGGAAGACAGCTGGGTAAGATCTGACTGTGGTGTTTACTCTCTCTGATATCTTCGACTTTCTCAGAGATCTATCCCTGAGTCTCATTTATTCATGCAACACCTCCCCTTAATTGTTTGTTATTCTAGAACCCCAAGAGCACAGGGTCTACCTAGAGCCCATGGTGCCTCGTACTCTTAAGTCCACAGAAGGAGGCAATGCCAAGGGTAGACCGTGCTCCCAGCTGTGATCACAGTGGACAATTTAACACTGCCTACTTGTCCTTTCTAGGCTCTGCTATGGGTTTCTTACTTCCTAGATGAATAAAAAGGGTCTTGAATTACATTGAAGGAAAAATAGAAGTAACAGTTAAGGGGCATAAAGTCTGAATTCCTTACCATAAACCCACATGTGTATTTGCTACAGGCCAGAATTAGCATAGAACTTGTGGCCTAGTCACAGGCCAGTGGGGAAGCTACTGCTGTTGTTTTACTAAATGATTTGCCCATCAGGCCACTGCCCCCTCCTCTTCTTCCCCTTTAGATTTATTTATTTTACTTCATGTGTGTTTTGCCTATGTGTATATTTGTGTGCCATGTGAGTTCTTGGTACCCTCAAGACGGCATCAGATTCTGGAGAACTGAGTCACTAGGGGTTGTAAACCACCACGTGGGTGCGAGGAATTGAACTGGACTCCTCTTCAGGAGCAGCAGGTGCTTATAACCCCTTAGCCATATTTCCTGCCTCTCAAGCTTCTAATAATTTATTTATTTATTTATATTTTATCTACATTGGTTTTTGCCTGCATGAATGTTTGTGTGAGGGTATTATATCCCCCGGAACAAGAGTTACAAACAATTGTGAGCTGCCATGGGAATTGAACCCAGGTCCTCTGGAAGAGCAGCCAGTGCTCTCAACCACTGAGCTATCTCTCCAGCTTCAAATGACCTTCTAAAGAACACATTATGTCTGTAGAAAGCACTGATGTCAGCTTTGCTTAGAGAAGCTTCTTCTAGAGGTCACTGTAGAGGCTCATGGCCAGTACAGTAAGAATCAGGAACTATTGAACACATGGCCATAAGTGGGACACTTAGGGAACACTGTAGGAAAAGGAGCAGAAAGAATGAAAGACCGAAAGAAGGTAAGATGTGTGGAATGATGATGTGGTCATTATGCTCTTGAACTTAGAGTGGCTCTGATCCTTACGCAAGATCTGAACAAGACCGGGATCCCTAACATGCCGTTGTGGGATAATGAAGAGCTCATGAAGGCCTGCTTTGCCACTGAGGATTTATAAACACTTAATGGTAGATGAGGGGGAAGGAGAAACCCTTTCTTCAGTGGTGTAGCACTGGTAAGATGCCCGTGCTCCTGTAAACAACCCCTCACCTGTGCTCTTCTCATCTACTATCCTTGTTGTCTTCTATTGCTGTGAGGAGACTCCATGAACAAGGTAACTTGTAAGAGAAAGCACAATTAGCTGGGATCTTCTTATAGTTTCAGAAGTTAGTCCATGATCATCATGACAGGAACTATGGCAGCAGGCAGAGGCAGGTGTGGGGCTGGAGCAGTAACTGAGACCTCACGTCTGATCTGCTAGTTGCAAGCAGAAAGAGACAGAGACTGTGTGGTAGAACATTATTTTAAGTGTGTTACTTTTGTTTATGTTGCATTTGTTGAACTCTATAAAGCTGTGTTGTTTTGCCTGTCTAAAACAACTCATAGACTACTAAAGAGCTGAATGACCGATAGTAAGGCAGGAGAAAGGATAGGCAGGGCTGGCAAACAGAGAGTATAAATAGAAGGAGACATCTGGGAAAAAGGCGGAGCCAGAGAAGGAGGAGGGCAGCAGGGGCAAGCCATTCAGCTACACAGCAAGTCATGGAGTAAGAAAAAAAAAATGGTATACAGGAATACAAAAAGAAAAGCCCAGAGGCAAAAAATGCACGAATAATTTAAGGAAAGCTGGCAAGAAACAAGCCAAGCTAAGACCGGGCATTTATAATTAAGAATGAACCTCCATATGTGATTTATTTGGTAGATAGGTGGTGGGCCCCCCCCCCAAAGAGCAAAAATAACCAACCCAAAAGACTGGGCTTGGTTTGGGCTTTTAAATGTTCAAAACCCACTCCCAATGACACAGCTCCTTCAACAGGGTCATACTACTCCACAAATGCCTTACCTCCTAATCCTTCCCAAACACTTCTACTAACTAGGAACCAAACATTCTCATTCAAACCACCACAGCAGCTTTAAACACACATACACACACACTTACACACACATACACACACTCACATGCATATACACACACACATACACACACACATACACACACTCACACACACACATACACACGCACACACACACTTACACACACATACACACACTCACATGCATACACACACATACACACACACACACACACACACACACACACACACACACACACACACATAAGAGGGTTAGTTGAGGGGAGAAAAGGAAGAGAACAAGGATGGATGAGATGAAAACACATTATGTACATGTAAGAAAATGCCGCAATGAAACCCATTATGTGCATAGTTTATATATGCTAATATTATTAGTAAGCATGATCCTTCCATTCACTCCGCTTTTCAGCTTCCTACCATCCTTTGGACCCTGAGTGCAACACCAACAGGCCAGGCAAGACATGCCTCCCTGTGCAAAGACATCGTCTGCAAATGGCTTGTTCTTGCCTTGAGGGCCCGAAGGGGGAGCAGCTGGGCCCACATTCTGTGAAATAGGCTTTGGGATATCAGAAGGATTTTCCGTAGCTCTGCCTGATTCCCCAGGCACCAGGTGCCTCTTCTCCAACTTCATCTCTTTGCCCAATGCCAGGGTTCTGCTCTCTTCAGTGGGGTTGACTATAAATGGTCATCAAGGGGAGGCAGCCAGAATGCCAAGAGCTATGAGCCTGACAGAACTTGTGTATCAGCCTGACAGCTTCAATAGCCCAGAGTCTGTGAGGAATCTCAAATAGCCTTAGCTCCTTCCTCCTCAACCACAGGCTGCCTGCCTGCCTCCTGGCCTTGTTTAGACAGGACAAGAGCAGGCTGTGCTTGCACTCAGAGGCCGGTGACCTTTCCCCAGCGTGGGAGAATAGGTCAGTAAAACTGGCTGGTCTGAGGGAGAGTTTCCTTTCTGCTTTTAGGTCTGTCTGTCTTTCAGAAATGGGACGGTAGGGTTTTCATTATCTGCTAAAGTCAGACGTGTTTATGGCTGATATGGACTTCTGGGTCTGAGTGCAGTGATCATGACAATCCACATTACTGTGTGCCAGGCTTGGTGCTAAGCCCTTTGTGGGCAATGCACATATATCACTTAGCATAGTACTTGACACACAGGAAGTACTTAACAAGGCATAGCTACTGTCATCAGTAATGTTTTTTTTAATCTTTTAAAATTACTTAATTTAGATTTACTTATTTGTTTTTGTGTGTATGAGTGTTCTGCCTGCCTGTATGTGTGTAGGTGTACCTCAGATGTTCCTAGTGCCTGTGGAAGTCAGAACTGGGGGTCGGATCTCTAGCCCATAATTTTTTGATGTACATGTGGGTTTTGCTTACATTTACATCTGTGCACCATATGCTGGCAATGCCCGAGGGGGTAAGAAGAGAGTGTCCAATGCCCTGAACCTAGAATTACAGATGTCAACTAGTGTGTGAGTCCTATGGAAGAACAGCCTGTGCTTGTGACCACTGAGCCATCTCTCAAGTCCCATCCACAACCTTTTAAAAAAAAATTTCATTTCTTCATTATGCATATATGTGTGTGTGCTTGCTTACTTGTATGCTGTTGGACACATGGAGATCAGAAGACAACCTGCAGGACTTGGTTCTCCCCTTCCACTGTGTTGATCCTGGGGATCGAACTCAGGTTTCCAGGCTTGGCGGCAAAAACCTCTTCCATTAAACTGTATTGCAAACTTGTCAATAATCATTTAAAATTAAATTTAATTAATTATTTTTTTGAGACAGGGTCTAACTGAGACAAGCCCTAGGTAGCCTGAAACTCAGAGATCTGCTTGATTCTGCCCCCCCAAGTGCTAAGATTAACGATAGGTGCCATCATGCCTGGTTCCCTCATTAATAACCTTATAGATCATATGAGATAGTTTTATCCTTTTATTTTTGACTGATTAAAAACCTGGTGCTCTGGAAGCAGAAAGTTCCTTTATATCTTATATTTATTGTACTTTTAAATATGTGTATAGGTGTATTTAGGCAGGTATGTATATATGTACATGCCTGCAGAGTCCAGAAGATTCCCTGGAGCCTGAGTAAAAAGGCAGTAGTACACAATAGGGGTGCTGAGATCTGAACTCAGGTTCTTTGCAAAAGTAGTGTGTAATTTCAACTGCTGAGCCATCTCTCCAGCCCCAGAAAGTACTTTTAAAAACTGATTGCAGGCTGCCAACTCGCTGAGGTCAGCAACAAATCAGGGCTGGGGAAACCTTTCCCTTCAGCAGCATCAGATTTAGAAAAACAGTTCAGCTGAAAACACTCCCGTGGCTCATTTCTTTGCCCCCCTCATCATGTCTACTGTGTGTTTTGTGCACTTTCTGAGAAAGCGCTTTGCTTTCCACATATGGCTCAGACAGTGCTGTAACTTCATACTGACACTGGGGCCAGGGCTACCTTGGCTTTAGTAGCAGCACCGAGGGGCAGCCACCAGATGGACCCTCTCCATCTACAGTGGATTTGAATGCCTTCATTTAGGTGTTTTCTCTGAGATCCTTTCCTTCCAGATGAGAAAATCAAGAGCTGCTTGGCTGTTGGAGCCTGAAAGCTGGGTCTGACCGAGCAGCCCTACACTTTCCAGACAAGTAAGATAGCTGGCCATCCATCTGTTAGTAGCCAGGACCCTCCTAAGTCCACTGTTTCTCTCCAGTACTCCTCTTCCAGGGAGCCGTCTGGAATGAGCTCAGATCAGAGACACCTCCTGCTGGTCCTGCCTCACCTCTGTGAAATTTACAAGGTTCATGAACTGCCATGTTTCCATTTATAATTTTCTAGTGTCAATGCTGTGCCACATATTTTAAACATTGTGTTCCTCTCTGATTTGTATGTCCCATTAGACCAGGAGTCTTTTAAGAACATAAAGTCCTAGGTTTCCTCATCTCCCCAGCCCCCAACCCCTGCCCTGCTCCTCCCCTGCCCCTCCCTCTAATATGAGCTATGCTGTTTCTGTACATCCTCCAGGACCAGGCATATGAGATGGTGATGAGACCTGGTCTTCAGGGACCTTTACTGTGAAGGCCCACCATAGGAGAGGGATGGACAGCATGGAACTCTGGCTCTCCAAAAGATCATGTGTCTGATTTTTGCACTCTGAAAATGAGCTGCTGCTGGGCCCCTGCTGGAGAATATCCTTATAACCCTGGGGCTCCCTGGACACAGCTGGACTTCTGAGGTTCATGGGAAGGTACAAAGCACAATATATTCTCTTTGGCTGTGAGGAACTCTAGGACTCCCAGGGGGAACCCACAGGCCTCATATATATTTATGTGAACTTAAGATGTTAATGAGCGTTGTCGAGCCAAGCGCCCCATTGTGTTTTGTGAGCAATTGGGTCTACTCTTAACATCAGCTTCTTTGTGTGCAGGGCTATAGGTTCAAATTGCAGATCTGAGCTTGGAAGTGGAGCTGACATGGACACCCGCCAGGCCTACAGCAGAATCAGAGGGTCTTCAGCAGGAAGCAGAGCCAAATGTTCTGCATCTTCTGCCTGGCTAAGATCAGCTTGTTCATCTCCTAGGGTCCAAGAGGCAGTGTCTGACATCTATTAGAGAGAAAATTTGGACTCCACTGCTAGAGAATCCCTGCCTCCCCCATCCTTTCCAGCAATCAAGCCTTGTGGAAGCCCCTCCCTAACATCAGTTTTGCTAACCTCAAAGCCTTGCTTTTCTACGTTCTCTGACATGGGGTCTGAAGATCAGTTCATTGTCACCTTATAGACCATCTCCCTAGCTCTCCGATGCCACCCTGGTTCCAGGTCAGCGGTCAATTTCAGTCTGTTCGTCATCAGACAGAGACTCTGTGCCAGGTACCAGGCATAGTTAGATGAATGAGTCAAGCTTTCTTCTCCAAAATACATGGTGTGGGGACATTCATTCACTAATTATGGTGTTTGCTGAAATGGAGCAATGAGCAAGAGTCTTCTTTAGGAATCACAGGAAACAGTAACCACTCTGCTTGGGAGTGATGAGTAAGATTTCCAGGAGGGCTAACTCCACAGCTTGGCCCTAAAGGTCAAGTAATCATCTTCTAGGTATAAAAAGAGGTGGGAAAAGCCCAGGAGATGGCTCAATTGGTAAAGGGTCTGTTGTGCAAGTGTGAGGACCTGAGTTCCAATCTGCAGCATCCACATAAAAGCAAAACAAAACAAAACAAACGACCGTGATGGTACTGGGGAAGCAGGGAAACAAGATCTGGAAGCTCACTGACCAGCTACTCTAGATGAATTGGTGAGCTTCAGGTTCAGGAAGAAACCATGTCTCAGAATAGAGGATGTGGAGCAACAGAGAAAGACATTGACATTGACCTATGAACTATATGCAAGTGCCTGGCCTGCGAAAAGATCTGGCCTGTGTGGTGAAGAGTAAGTACTGAGTAAGCTGGAACTGTACCTCCCACTCTGGAAGCAACAGGTAGCCAAGGTCTGCACTGAGACCATGGGCAGCCTCATCAATGAGCCAAAAGGACTATGTATGACAAGCTGAACTAGGAAGGGTGGGCCCAGGGGTCAGAGAGAGGTTGTGGACTCTTGTATTAATTTAAGAAAGAGCCTTTTGAGAAAGAGGCACATAGATACTCAGCAATTATTAAATAACTTGGATAATAAGGACAAGATAACAAAATAATAATCACCTATATTCATTATTAGCTTTTTATTACACATATCTTTCCAGTCTTTAGATGTTTTTAAACATGTTTTACCTCTCTTACGAAGTAGCAGATTTCCTTCATCCTTTTCAGCACTGTCAAGATAGATACTGAACCTCCAGTCCTGAGGTCTTCTTACTAATCAACACTGTATCATGAGCAGTTATCCAAATCATAGAATTTCTCTTTTATTTGTTTTCCTGAGAAGCTCCTACTCAGGGATTTGGGTTCAGGACCATCTGTCACTGAGCTACTTTCCTGTTTGGGGGCTTCCAGTTCATGCTGGTTTTTACACCTGCTGCTTTTTTTTTGCTTTTGGGTCGTGTAAGGTTGCCTGGTTGTTTCCCTCCATGCTGTAGGTAAGTTTCTTCCCCTCCTACACTTCCAGCTTAGTGACCATTGTATTAAATCATGTTCTTAGCATAAGTTTCTAACAATGGAGTCAATGGGCCAAAATTATAATAAATGTTTTTAAATTGCCAAATCAGACTTATAAACTTTTTAAAAAAAGTTTATATTGTTTGACATCTCTCCCCTCAACGAGGGGATGTCATTTCTTCAGGATCATGATCAATCCTCTATCCTCCTCGCCTTGTGGATCTGGACCAGGAACTTCAAAGTCCACATATTTGCCCAAACTTCTCTGGAATAATTATCAACAAGGCAGGCATGATTTGCTTTGTCCTTCATGGGACAGAGTGGTAGGTTTTTCCCACTTAAGAATAAACCCCATGTCTCTCTATGGAGGACACCTGTGTCTTTCTATGGGGGACAAGTTAGTGTCAGTTTCAGACTGCTTCGTGGTGGGGTCATCATATAACAACCTAGTTTCTCTGGGAAAATCCCTGGTTCTAGTCTGCCCTTCCTTCCTTCCTTCCTTCCTTCCTTCCTTCCTTCCTTCCTTCCTTCCTTCCTTCCTTCCTTCCTTCCTTCCTCCCTCCCTCCCTCCCTCCCTCCCTCCTTCCTCCCCTCCCCTCTCCTTTCTTTCTTCCTTTCTATTTTAAATTTTTAGTTGGGTAGGGTGGGCATATGCACATCATTTTACCTAAAGAGGCCAAAGATGTGGGATCCCACTGGAGCTGAAGTTATGGATGGCTGTGTGTCACTTGATGCGGGTGCTGGGAATCGAACTGAGGTCCTCTGGGAGAGCAATACACGCTCTTTGCAGTTGAGCCACCCCCGTAGCCCCTTTAGCCTGCTCTTTATGTACCTTTCTGTGAGCCAGTCTGTAACAGTGATGCTAGTAATTTTCTATGAATGTGTTCACACACATAAGTAGGTGTGAGATGATCTTTTTTTCATACATGCCAGATGGAAGGTTGTACATAATAACCCCAAGGGAACCATTGCATGCCTGATCGGTTATATTTTAATGTGTGATCTCATTTGGAGAATTGAGTGACTAAGGGAAAGAGCATAGGCTTGGTAGTCAGGTATACAATAGTTGGAGACTGCTTAAGCTTTGTTACCTCTCAGAGCCTCGGCTTCCTTCTGTGTGACACTGGAGTCCACATACTTGTTTTTACAGATAGAGAAACCAAGGCTCCGTGATACGCCACCTGCCTAAGATCACAGAGCTAATACACAAATGGCACCATCCTTTCCCCTTCCCCTCACATACTAAACTCCAAGCTTAGAATCTAAACCTTCCCTTGCTTTGTTTTGACTTCTGCCTTGGTGAATGTCGAACCCACATTCATGCATGCTAGGCAAGTACTCTATCTCTGACCTACACCCCCATCCTAGTGTGTAACCGTTTATGAAGCTCCAGCTTTTCACCTGAAGTAGAGGACAAAGCCCATCCTCTGCACACTCTTCTTGCACATACTTGAGTCCTCTCCCCACCACACATACCACACATGCCACCTCCTCATATGACCTTGTGCCTGTCCCAGTCCATCGCTTTTTTCATAGTATGCTTAATAGGGAGTTGTGATTGTTTTTCTTTTCTTTTCTATTAACAGAAATAAGATGACCAGCTGGGAGGGATGGCCTCACCAAGATGGTCCTGACAAACCACTTTCATTCTGCCTTGAATATGGCTCCTTTTTCATCCGTCTCCTGAAATACGATATTTCACAGTCCTGACATTAGGCTTCCTTGAACTGGTTTTATAATTACTGAGAAAATAAACATGATCTCCGTACTGCTGCCTCCTCCTGAAGAGGTGTCTGATCCCTGGGGAGACATCACCCTACACAGCCTCATTCTCGAGCTTACGTCTCCTGAAGAATACCCTCTGGCTACAGGCAGCACCCAAAGCCCTCTGAAGTCTCATTCTGTTTAAGGCCCCTTGAAAGTGGCCTTTAATCTAGAAATTAGGGAAAAGTTTAGGATTTTTAAAAACTGGTTCCCGAGGGTTATTTAATTCATACCTCCTCACTCAGCCTCACATTTTCCCCCTCGGCTGGAGTCACCTGGTTTGTGTTCATTGGGAAGATGTTACCCTTTTGAAAGTGCAGGCAGCGAGAAGGGGAGAAGGGGCGTAGGGGTTTCTACTGCCTTAGTTTTTCCTTGGTTTCCATGCCTCACCAAGGTGGATGGAAATAGTGTTACTTTGGCTGGACTCTGATTTGCTTGGGGGCATCGCATTCGTCAACAAAGCCTGCAAGCCTGCCGTCTTCTGAATGCAGCTTGATGGGGCACATACATCAAAGAGAATTTCAAAGGCAGACATTTGTCATCTGGATCCAGAATAAGTCACTCCAAAGGATCACATCCTGGTTTCTGTCTTCAGGTGGAAAATTTAAGGTTCACTGAATATTTGGCTCTTCCAGCAGTGAGTTACCTAAGAAAGGTCATTTAGATACCCTGACCGTAGGATCTAAACTGCTTCAGCTGGTCCAGGGTGATATAGTGAGCTCTTAATAAATACTAGCTGTTGCACACACACACACGCGCACACACACACACACACACACACACACACACACACACACACACACACACACAACTGTTCATGTATGGCCTGCTGCCTTTCTACGCTGGTCTATGAAGTCTGCTTTCCATGCCAGTCATACGAAGAATGAATTTAATAAAAGAATGCTGATTTAAGGTTTGGGTCAGTAACTAAATTCCTTTTTGAGCAATATAAGACCACGTGGGTTTTTCCACAGGTATTCACAAGAAATGGACGTGTCTGGGAGGAGAAAGAGACACCCATGGCTAGCAAACTAGGTGTTTTGTGGAGCTCTGTCCAAAGCTGAGACAGAACTATGGGAATCCCAGCTGCTGAGACCCGCTCCCCCCCCCCCCCCCAATCTCCCTGAGAAGTATCTCCTCTCATTCTCCGGGAGATGGGGCGAGGGTGTCTCAGAGCCTGCAGGGATGGGGAGACTGAGGCTCTACCAGGAGCAGCCAGGTTCAAGTGGAGTAAGCAGAGTTTGAGAGATGACAGTACAGTGTAAACGCTTTCTCGGCTCTGTATCACACACAGGAGAATCACTGTGCTGTGCGTCCTATGGATACTTTGTGGCAAGTTTGTGAGAGCCTAAGGTCAAGCCCTTTCCCCATGCTGAGAACAAGTGAATGGGTAATTCACTTGTTCCGCATCCAGAGAACTTTAAGTATAGAGACTTTGAGGATACAGAGAGATGTACAGTGCCTTCAACGAGCTCACAGCCCAGCAGGTGAAAAAAAGCATGTTTGTGAATAGCTACATTTGACATGCAGGCCTAAAAACTTACTTAGGAATTTAGTCTGAGATCTTTGGCAGAGGGGAGAGAGGAAGCCTCCTGGGGAAAGGCAGCATTCAGGCCAGTTAGGCTGTCTTAGAGGAAGCCCAGGCTTTGGATTCAGAGACTTCCCTTGAAAGTCTCAGTGCTTTATGGTGATTTTTTTTCTTATTTTCGTGAGCACATATTTGGGGTTTGAAGTGAGGGAAAGGAGCATATGGGAGGGCATCAACCCAGTACCCCCTATATTGTTGAGAGCTGTCCGCAGCACGTATAACACTATGACTACCCTCAGGAGGCCCACACAAGATTTAGGCTACAAACAGCCCTCCATAGAAGGAGGGAAGAGGCAGCATCGGACCTCATCAAGGCTCTAGCCACACACTTCTTCCAGAACTCTACCCAGCTGTCTGTAGTTCTGACCCAACTGTACATGGTCTGGAAGGTGCTAGAAAATACAGGAAGTGGAACGTGAACTGTAAGTGGAGACTTGATCTATGCCATTTTAAGGGGTGGGGGTCCTTCCCTATGCTGGGGTGGGACTGTTCAGTGATACATCTGTTTGAGGGTCACCTACATTGCTGTATGCTACCCTTCACCCACACTCTTATAAGTAAGCCCTGTAATCTCATTGCTTCACTAAGATAGACTTGGGTGGAATCTTTTCTTTGGTGTGTCATTGGTGTCATAACTCAGGTGAACAGACATTTGCTCACATCTCCCTAGGAAAAGTGATGCGATGTCCATGGAGGATGCCCACTGCCTCCCATCCATTCATTCTAGGGTTTTTCTCAGTTTTACTTGGCGAGACCCAAGCTCACGCCTAGATCTTTGTCCCTAACTGAGCACACCTGGAAAAATAACTTCTCTGAATTTCATCACTTGCTCTTCTACAAAGTGCCACCGCTTCAGAATTCTGATGGAAATTAACTTGGTCTGCGTATCCGGTGCCAGCACATAGTGTGACCTGAATTACTGATGGCTAGCGCTCTGATTGTGGAAACCAGTGGGAAAAGTGTCAAGGGCAGTGAGAAGAGAGGGAAGAAGACAGATAGACAGACAGACAGACAGACAGACAGACAAAGGTCTTCTTTAGCTATTTAAGGTGCCTCTGACTTAGAAGGCAAAGGAGGTGAATCTCTGTGAGTTTGAGGCCCCTCTGGTCTACACAGACAGCCAGAGTGAGACCCTGTTTCAGGAAAAACAGTACAAAACCAAACTTGAAGGGTTTCTGGATAGGAGGAGGACGTGAGGCCATAATGAAACGGAAAAGATCCGGCTTCTGATGCTTCCTAGCCTTGTGTCACTGGGCAAGCTACTCAATCTATTCTGTGCCTCAGTTTCCATATTTGTTAAAGGTCCGTGGATACTATATACTTTAGGGAGACATTGTTTTATATGAGGTAACCAGCGTATGAACATGGCAGGCATAGGGCATGCCATAGATAAAGGCTTAAAGTCTGTCTTGGCTTACAAAGTGGTAAATGTCTGTGGCCTCAGTTGGTGGCAGTTGCCAGGAAAGGAGACTCCTACTTTGAGAAGAAAGTCATTTCTCATGCTGAGCGCTGTCTTAAAAAGGACTGATTGCTAGTCCCAAGATCTTCCTTGTGTGCTCAAAGGGAAGACAGAGACGTCCCAGAAAGGGATTTCTGGTGGGTGGAAGGTAGGACAGGCAATCTCGGAAGAGTTCTCAGCAAGGCTACCTTTAACATGCATCAGTGAGATAGACTGATGTTCCTGTCTTGGGTTCCTGTCCTGACATGACAGCTTAATTACCAGCACCACAGCTTCTCAAGGACTAACCCTCTGCTACAGCAGCTTCATCTGTCAGATGGGGTCCCAGTGGTATGTGCCGTAAGGATCAAGCAGGATCATACATTGAGAGCTTTGCAGGCTTATCCAATGACCGTTCAGTTCTGAACCATATTGCTATGATCTGCGTAGACAAGAGCACCCGTGTTCCCATCATGTATACCTGGAGTATTTTTGTCAGACACTGCCTTAGGCTCAGGGATACAGACATAAAAATAGAGATGAAGTCTAGGCTAAGGGGTCGGAGGTTTAGCTCCGTGGTAGAGTACTCACCTAGCAAGTGTAAAGCCCTGAGTTTGGTCCTCAGCTCCAGAAAGAAAAAAAAAAATTGACACTAGGAAAAAGTGCCTTCCTATAGATAGATGTCTGTGAGATTCTCCCTCCCTGCTCTACTTCCCATGCTGAAATCTCAGCTCTGTGTGTGATGATTTGGGGCAAGATCCTTGGAAGGTAATTAGGTCCTAAGGGGTGGAGTGCCTTCTTTCCACCGTGTGAGTGAGGAAACAGAAAGAAAACAGCATTTGGCAATCCACAAGACAACCTGCCAGGAACTAGATCTTAGATCTCTCAGCCTGTAAAACACTGAGAATACAGTTTGGTTCTTCAGGGGCTACCGATCTACGGCAGTTTGTTACAGCAGCCTGAATGGGCTTAGACACACGTGAACAGGCATGAGTAAAGATATTCAAGAATGTGGCACATGCCAGGGAGAAAATCTATCTGGGCAAAGTGACAGGGATGTCTAAGCAAGCAGGCGCTCTGCTTAGACTGCAGAGGGAGTTCAGGGAAGGTCTCAGTGAGGCAATGTGTGCCCTCAAACCTGACAGGCAGAGAGCCAGCCTTGTAACCATCTGGGGAAAGAATATTCTTGAAGGGGGAGGGGCTGAGAGACCCTGAGGCAGAAGCCACTGTGGCATCATTGAGGTCAGAGGTCTTAGCAGGCTTAGACCGAACAGGTTAGGGGACCTGGGAGATGATTAGTCTCAATTCATAATGAAGAGAAGTCTCAGAGAGCAATGCCAGGGCAGAGGCAGGGACACTACCAGTGTGCAGGTGATGGGAGCTGTGGCTCAAATGTCGACAGCAAGAGCCCTGGCTCTCACCTAGAGTGGAAAGAAGCCATTTGTCTGTGACTCTCCTATAAAAGAACATGACAGGGCTCTGAAGCTGCTGTGTGGAAAGAGACCTAGCAATTCTCCCTTCCCGTCTTTTCTTCCTTAGGACAGGCACAAAAACTCAGAACGAGAGTCCCTTTGGCTTAGTAAGTTTACATTGCTATAACGAAACAGTCATGCTGGTTAAGATGCAAACAAAGGAAGTTTATTTATAAGTGAACATCCTGGAAGTCCAAGGTTGAGCAGTTCCTCTGGTTATGGTCTCATGGCAGGTTCTATCATTGAGGGAGTGAATGCAAGAGAGAGAGAGAGCACCTAGTGAGGCAGGAAGCGGGATCCCTTTTATAACACATCTTTACTGCAGGAATCATCCAAAGCGCCATCAATAACCACCTTTCTCCCTTCCAAGGACAGCAGCCATTGAAAGTTCCATCACCTCTGAACATCGCCACACAAGGGACCAAGGATCTAGCACCTGAATGTTTGGGGGAAAACCACATCTATGCCACAGTGTCTACCAACGCTCTCCAACATGGCCTGCGGTCCCTCCAAACACCCCCGCCCCCATCTGTGAACTACAAATGTGTACTATTTCCAGAGTGAGACTGGGATGTCACAAGAGCCTCCACTCCCGCGTGTCCTCCCCCTCCCCTCTGCTCCAGGCTCTCTGATGCTCCACAGTGCACCCACCCCTGGTGCAGTGCCCTCACGTGACTGTGCTCCCCCTCCCCCCATTGCTTACTCTTGCTCCATTGCTAGCAGAAGAATCTTCCATCTTAACTATCTTTTTGCAAACCTCCTAATCCCACCATTGTCTATTCCAAGCTTTTTGGCTGTGTCTGACACTGCTCACCATTTTTATTTTTCTCTATCAACCTAGTCCCCACACCTACTGAAATGAGCAGAGTCTTGAGTCACGTGTGGTTCCATATCCATCCCCAGAACCCAGCACAGAGAGTTGGTCTCTGATTGAAAAATGATCCTCTTAGAAGATCCACCTCCCGCCAAAAACAAAAACATGCATGGAAAAAGTTGTCTCGCAAACCAAACTGGGGTTAGAGACATTGTCCCTCTGAGAGAAGTGACAGCTTGATTTCTTGATGTCACGGCAGGATTCATATCACTGCAAAGATCGGCTTGGTCTCAAACAGCTCTGGCTGAGCGATAAACACACCTGTCTCAGAGCCTGCCAGTCACCCTCTCCATGCCCGGGCTGTCCTCCTGTCTAGCTGCCCACTGGCCACGCAACTTGAGACCAGAGAGAAAGTTGACAAATGTGGGCTATTGCTTGTTTTAGTTCAAGTCAGCTCTGCAAAACCAGAAATACAAATGCCTTTCTTCACCTGTTCAGTGCCTACTATGCTAACACTGGATTATCAAACTAGATTTCGGAGCAAAATAAAAGAAGAGATGAACAGGGGGCAGTGAGAGGGTTCAGTAGGTAAAGGCACTTCAGCAAAGCCTGAAGACCTGTGTTTGATCCCAGGACTACATGGTAGAAGAAAAGAGCCAACTCCTACAGATTGTCCCCCAATCTCACATTGCTTTCTCTGGTGTGCTCCATGACATGGAAACATAACAAGTTCACAAATGGTTTTGTCTGAACAGAAAATGACACCCACTATCTCTGTAGAGACTTGAACAACTGTTCTGACTCATGTTTGGTCAGAACCCAGAGACATTATTGAAGTTCTTCACCTAGAATCCAATTATATTACCTCTGGGTTTTGTTTTTTGTTTTTTTTTTGAAAACGATTTATTTATTTTTATTTTATGTGCATTGGTGGTTTGCTTGCATGTATGTCTGTGTGAAAGGGTTAGATCTCCTCGAGCTGGAATTACAGACATTTGTGAGTCACCATGGTGGATGCTAGAAATTAACCAGGGTCCTCTGGGAGAGCAGCTGGTGTTCTTAATCCCTGAGCCATCTCTCCAGCCTCCTTCATTACACAAGCCAAGTAATAACCCTAGGGGAAAACAGACTGGGTCATCTTGCTAGCTTGTTTCTTGTTATAATGGAGCCAGGCATGCAGTAAAAGGGAACTCAGGTAGGCTTGGCTAGCTCTTTCACAGCCTCATCACGCCATCAATTAATAATGCCTGGGGTTCACTGCTTTCCAAGCCTGGTTCCTATGGATGCTTTTCCCTCCATGATTTTCTTCCCACCTCTATGCTTGCTGTATACTCTGCTCATCTGCTGTCAGCTGTCATGGTCCAGTCTTGACCCATGTCCGAAGGTATAGGCTTGGGGAATCAAAGAACAGGAACACTTTTAGAACACCAGCATACTTTCAAAGTAAGAGTCAGTGGAAATATTGAAACCCAGGTGCTGAGGTAGAAAACTTAACCATTGCTTTCTTCACCTCATACAACAGGAGAGGGAGGTCCCCAGCATCTCCTTCCAACTGGGTCAAATGGGGGGCACCTTACTTCCTCTGTTGGCGGACCTAAGGTCTTGTTTTTGTGACCACTGAAATGCTTATATAATCTTGATCCTCCAAATTCTCAGTGCACTGTGAAATTTTCTCTAGAGCTTCTCAGATGTCTTTTCCTTTCCTTTTTTTAAAAATTTCGTCTCTTTGTTGTCCTTACTTAATATATATAGTGTTCTGTCTGCATGTATGTCTGCAGGCCAGAAGAGGGCGCCACCTCTCATCACAGATGGTCGTGAGCCACTGTGTGGCTGCTGGGAACCGACCTCAGGGTCTCTGGAAGAGAAGTCACTGAGTGCTCTTAACTTCTGAGCCATCTCTCCAGTACTTTTTCTTTCTTAACTTCACGGGAAACTTTTTAAAATGCAGATTCTCTTTAGGGGAAGAGTGTGTGTGGTCCTCACATCTATCAAGCTTGCTCGGAAAACCAGTGCTGCTGTCTGAAGCTCCCATCCTGAGTGGCTTTCTCAAGGCTGTCCAGGTTTTAGTCCTGAAGATCCTACACCCTACTTCCTGAGAATCCCCACAGTCCTGAGCAGACTGGAGAAGCAGTGAGCAGCGGGGAAGCCTGAAGCTTGCCTCTCAAAGGAATCTCCCTGAAGGGTTATTTGATGAGCCGGAGTGGAGAAGAGACACTGGAAGATGGGAACAGCTCCCCATGGTCTTATGAAGCAGGGGACAAGCAATGATCTGCAGGCTGAGATTTGGCTTATTTGCATCAGGACAACCGAGGACAATTGACTTCACCGATCCTTATCTCCCAAATGGATGTTGACACTATCGGCCTCACTGTCTGCAAGGATTAGAGGGGTAAATGAAGGAATGTACACAGTCTTAAAGCCCCGCCCCAGCTTTTGGTGATCACTGCCTGACTTATGCTTTTTCTACTCACTCTGTTTCAGTGGAACCCTGGTAGGGGTAGTGGTAAGTGAGGAGGACAACCAAGGAGGAGGAGGAAGGGTCTGGAAGATAGCTAAGTGAGCAAAGTGCTTGCTGAGCAAGTATGAGCCTCTGCGTTTGGATT
This sequence comes from Phyllotis vaccarum, assembly GCA_033318265.1. Taxonomy (NCBI): domain Eukaryota; kingdom Metazoa; phylum Chordata; class Mammalia; order Rodentia; family Cricetidae; genus Phyllotis; species Phyllotis vaccarum. The sequence goes on from JARWLC010000012.1 coordinate 90,687,562, forward strand.
CCCATCACCCAGGTGAAAGCTGAATGTTGTCACAGACATCTGTAATCCCTGTGTTGGAGGATGGAGACAGAAGAGTTAGGGGGATGTCTAGCCCCAAACAGCTTCATGTTCAGTGAAGACCTTGTCATCAAAAACAAGGTGGAGAGTAACAGTTGATCCAAGCATCAACTTCTGACTTCCTTATATGCATGGATAGGAGCACACATGTTCCTAGACACACATATGCGTATGCAGACATAATACACAGACATAGACAGAAACACACACACACACACACACACACACACACACACACACACACACACACACACACACACACACACACACAGTGAGAAAGAGAGAGGAAGACTGTCCCTGTACTAGGGTACCAGCTAGGAGCCTGTGCTCAACCCTTCTGCTACTTGGCCCACAGGACCTAAAAGGAACAAAACAGAATCTAGTCAACACTGTTGGGCTGGCCTTGTCTCCTAAAGTCACTGTTGGAAGGAGAAGCCACAGGCCCTGAAAGTTATTAAATGGAAATAAGCCGCTTGGAAGAGCTGAACTATTCCTGGCTCTAGAGACAGTGGCAACAGAGGACTATGCTTCCCTGGCTTCTCTTCCATCCCATTACTGCACAGGAGAGCATCCTGGAGTCAACACTGTCCAGGATGCTCTGAGGACGTCAAGGCCTGTGGGTCTTGACCGTGAGGCTGGTCCTCTTCTGGCATCTCGATCTAGCACCTTCATTATTGTTTCCCCTTTGTGGTCTTTTTGATGGTGAAGAGATACTTGGGAGAGGAAACATCTGAGTTTTCTAAGCTTTCCCTCATTCATTCATGTGTTTCTTGGTTTCTGCTCCATTCATCTCCAAGTATCTAACACGAGCCAGTGGCCCATAAGATCACAGAGGAAAGAGCCTGCATGCCACTACAATGTGCTGCAAGGTACTGGGAAGCTATGAACAAGGTGTTTCTAGGGTGCAGGGTCAGGCAAGGATTTGCCAAGAGGGAGCTTGGTGTGTGGCAAAGAAGCGAAAGGTTATCAAAGTAGAGGTCTCTTTGAGTAATGTGTGGTACTGAAGACAAAGCCACACAGTTAGCTTAGGACCCTTCAGGGATGGGTCCCCTGACTGGAGCTGCTTCAGTATTATAGGTTCAATGTAGGTGACCTTCACAGATCTCTCCTTTCCCATTTCATCTCTCCCTCCCTGCTGTCCCTCTACCCTCCACCCCAAGAGCAGGTCATTTGGAGCCTGGAGAGAGGAGGGGAAGCAAGAAGATGATTAGACTACTGTGCCAGTATTCAGGGGACGTTATTTGAATTTCTTGGGGCCTAGGGAATTTCAGAGCTCCGGGAACATGGTGTGAGAGGCAGTGGGCCAGAGAAGGTGGCCTGGTTTCTGGCTTCTCCTCTATGGAGTGGAGGGAGGCAGGGCAGAGAGTGCTGCTCCTGGCTGTTGGTTGCAGCATGGATGATAGAACTCCCCCAGAGGAAAGCAGATGGAGACCAGCCCTCAGAGAACAACCCAGACTCCACCAGCCTGGCTCCAGAATGTGTTCTGAATGGGGATTCTAGGCCTGTGGAAATCTGGGACACCAGCCTAGATGTCTTCTGTAGGGAGAGAAAATGTCACACTTGCTCTTTGGGTCAGTGGCAAAAAGCAGGTTTTTCTTCTCACCTTGAGGTTTTCCTGACATCATTCCTCCTCCCAAAATTAAAAAAAGGAAGTGTAATTCAATGCATCTTGGATCTGAGTGTTGGGCTCTTTGGAGTTTAATTTTGGTGAGTACATGACCAGCTGAGGACTTTGTGTGGCTTTGTGTGAGGACAGACCCCAGACTGGCCCCTGTCTGTGTATCAGTCAGCTGTGTAAGGATACAGGCAATGATGGGCAATACAGCCATGGTCCTAAGAGCGTATCTCCTGGCTGGGATTACTGCCACTTTATTTGTATAAGTGTAGTGTCTGATGTTTAACCAGAGTCAGAATTATGTAGCATGTTACCCAAGCTGCTTCCTCACTCTTTCTTTTTCTTTGTGTGTGGTGGGAGGCATACATGGAAATGTGTGTGAGGCCAACCTCACATGTTTTTATCACTTTTCATCTTACCTTTTGAGGCCTGGTCTACCAGTGAATCTCAATCTCACTGCTGGAGCCAGCTGGTTGATAAACTCAGAGGCTCCACCTGCTTCTGCCTCCCAGCACTGGGGCGAGAGAAGTACACTGCCAAGCTGGCTTTGGCATGGGTGCTGGGAATCCACACAAAGCTCCTCATGCCTGGGGAGCAAACACTTCTCCTCCTGAGCCACCTTCCCAACTGTGCCTCTTTGTTCTTGCCCTGGCATATCAACACTGAATCAGAAAGCGTACTACCACGGTGTCTACTCAAGCAGCCCAGCGTCACTTGCAAGTGTATCCTGCATGTCTCACTTTCCAACTGGGAAGAAGAATAACCACCTCAGAGGTTGTTATACAATAGATTACCTGCATGCATCCCTAACATCACGGCTAGTGACAGTAGTTTATCAATAAAGCATTATTATTTTGATGGTGAAAACAGAAACAAACTGACTGGTAGTTGGGCCATTGCACACAGACAGGCACTATAGAGCATGCAGTAGAGGTTATGGGAAAAGAAGATTTGCAGGCCATGCTACTGCTTTAGGGAACGGCAGGCAGGGAGCTAAGTAGCCAAGGGAGGGCCATCTTGACCATAGCTAAGTAACATACAAAATTATTCTCTGGGAGAAACAGCAGACAGATGGGGTCCAGATGGGTCTATGAGCTGTGTGGGGCCCTAGAACAGGAAGATATCCCCTAAAGGATACTAGGGTACTTGCCAGTGGGATAAGGGAACAGCAGTGGCCACTGTGAGCTGGTTCTAATGGCCTGGTGTTAACTGACTTCAAGCAGACCACCCACCAAATACCCCGTGGGCTGACACTTCCTTAGCAAAGGCCAATGACAACAGGCACACATTAACTGATGATTATGTAGCAGGCAGGGAACTAGAACTCAAATGCATTACTTAATTTAGTTTTCACACACACACACACACACACACACACACACACACACACACACACACACAATGCGATGACATTGTCACTGCATGCAATGGCTGCTGAGAAAACGAAGGTTAAGGAGGTGAAGTAATTTTCTCCAAGTCATACGATTATGAAGTGCCCCAGGCCAGCATCAAGTGAGGGTCTGGGACCCCAAGGGCCCGGCTCTCCCAGAAGTTGTTCTGTGACTGGTCCACATGGAAGCTTTATGTGCCTTCCCACTGCCCTTCCCTTGAAGAGTGATTGTAAATAATTGGAATTGTCATTGGAAGTAATGAGAAGTGACAGGGTTGGGTTAGAAGGCACGCCGCTCCACGTCTGAACAATCCCCCTCAAACCCAAGCCTAAATTTAAACAATGAAGTCACAAACCAGTTTTCCTCTAAGGGACTTGATTTTTCCTGCTCCCTTCCACCACCCAGAGGGAAATCAGAATATCTCAGTGGCTGAAGCTCTGTTCTGTACAACGGATTTCTTTGAGAACAGAAAAGTCCTTCTTGGCTTAATCCTGAGTGTTTTCCATGTAGGGGAAAACCATCTCTGAAGCCAGCTGAGGAGTCTACCAATCTCAATGACTACATCTCAGTTTACTGGTAACTTTCTTCTTCTTCCTCTTTCTCTTTTTAACATCCTGTGAGGGATGAGGCCACGGAAGTGGTAGGTTGTGATGGAGAAAGACCCTATACATTTCAGTAGGCAAGGACACAGAGGATGCTGGGAGATTCAATTCCTCCAGGAAACACCTGGCCAGATGCCAAGGAAACACACCGATTAATCCAGCCCTTCTGATGTTGATGGGTAACCTTACGGGTCTGCCAGCTGCTTTTTGAGCCCTAACCTTGGTAATGTGGGAGTGCAGTGAGAGACTGAAGATCATAGGGTCCCTGAAGATGCATGAGAAAACCCTGCCTCCCACACAGACACAATTATATGACTTCTCAGAACTCCTAGGAGACCCTCACATACCCCATGCTCACTCTCCCCTATGTGTTTCTGAATGTCTCCCCTACTGCTCAGTGCTTAGCTGGTAGAAACTGGCCTTCCATATTATAGGAATTGATGAGTACCAGCTCAGGGATGGTACTCAATTCTGTAATTGTTTGTGAGGGAGAGGATGTGAATAAAGAAGGCCCTGTGATATACGTACATGAGTATCGAAGATGCTTAAAGGAAACTGATGGGTTGCTGTCACCATCCTTGAAGAGGGGGGTCAGAGAGGCCCTCTGCTGACACCAGGTCAGTTTAGCCTTTTACTCTGCTGTCTCTAAGCTCCCTCCTTCCTCCTCCCCTTCTCTCCTTCCTCCTCCCCCCACCCATCCTCATTCTGTTTTTTTTTTTTTCTTCAGTTGGCTTTCATGACTGACCCCTTCAGACCTGCTTTGCCATCTCTTCAGAAAAGCCTCCAATAACTGAGGAACTATTCTGAGGAGAACAGTTCCATTTTCTCTTCCCAGGAGGGGCCCAGAGGAAAGCTTTTCTTCCCTGGTTTCTCCTGAGACAAAGCAGTTTTCAGCCTTATCACAGCCAGACGTTGGCTGGGGCTACACAGACTGATCCAACCGTCTGCCACTCACAAAATAAAGGTTCATTTCATCATTTTTCCCCATTTTGGTCTGTAGGGTGCCAAAGGAAATAAACTTTTATGTTTCAGAATCCAGACAGTTGGAGCTCAGAAAACCAAGCCTTTTTTTTTTTTGACTCTGCATTCTTTCTTTAGGATACAAAGAAGTCAGAACTGCTAAAAGCAAGATTTAACGGGAAACTGCAACACACAAGCAGGTCATACAATACTCAAACCTTCACACATAGCCACAGGATCTTGTGTTAATATGGGAGGCTCCTGTGCCTGACCCGAAAGCGGGGCACACCACTTTGCAGAGAATTCTGAGGAGTCAGATGGGCCCCCAGTGAGTTAGGAAGAGCCTACTATGGCATACACACAGAATATGTATAGCAACTCACTTATAAGTAGTAGTTGGCAATCCAAACAAACTATTTGAATGAGGTAGGGAAAGGCAGTAGGTGATAAATGGCTCGATATCTAGAGCCTCTCATTGGGTAGCACTGAACCTTGTAGAGTAGCTGTGTGTCTCCTGGTAAAAGGGAAGCTCATAGCCTTGGGAATCTCCAGTCCAAGGTTAGTGTCTCTG
>JARWLC010000012.1:90697757-90737757 GCA_033318265.1 Phyllotis vaccarum
TGGTTACCAGCCTGGGGGAGGTACACAGACATGCTAATTAATATGTAAGTCTTTAGAGAATGTCTGCAAGTTCTGGTCACTATGCAGGTGGCTCTTTAGGCCTCTCTCACCTCTGCTGGTTCTTTTGTGCTCCGGCCTCCGTCCAACTCCCGGAGATACTGGCTCTGGAGCCTGGAAACATCCTAAAACCATCTCATTTTCTTGAGGGAGAGCTAGCTGCCCAGGGTCACCTGGCTATTCAGTTTAGACCCATCCATTAGTTCTCCACCATCCTCCGGTCCACCACGCCTGTCCGACTCCGGATTTCTGAACTCCAGCTAACTTTGGGGTTGGACTCCAGGTGGCCAAGATCCTTGCTTCCTACGCATACTTGGACTTTGTTCCCTTGTCCTGTTACCTTCCCGGCCTGGTCCCTCACAGGTTCACAGACCTCTTACACTTCTTTCCACACACCCACCCCTTCTGTGTCCTGGCCCACAAAGCTGCCTGAGGCCAGCCCAGGCATGCCAGCCTGTGCCTTCGGACATCCCGGTCTCAAGGAGACCCTCCTGATAGCCACCCGTTAAGGACCACCCAGAAGGGTTCCTTCTGCCCCCAGAGCCAGGTTCAGGAGGGGGCAGAGTCTGCTCTCTTCCTCTGTTGCTGCCTTTGCTGCATCCGTTTCAAGGACTCCAGGCTCCCTTTGCCCAGGCTCCTTCACAGTCCTGTCCCCCGTTTTCTCTGCGTCTCTAGCTTTTCCTTTCTCTCCTTCCTGGGGTCTCATTCAGCCTGCAGCTTCTGGGGTCACCTGGCTTCTTGGTGCTCCTTGTATCCTGCCCTGTTTCTCTCTCTACCCTTCCCTCCTTCCTTCTCTCCTCCCTCTCCCTCCCGCTTCCCCTACAACACATCTGTTTCTAATCTGAGCGCTCAGAGGCGCCTGTTTGAAACAAAAAGCTCCCCCCACCCTCAAAACCTGGCACAGAAAACCCTCTATGAACCTCTCCTCCCCAGCTCTCCACTTTCCCCTGGTACTCCAGAAATCGAACCACGCGCTGAAAAGTACCCTACACACCAAACGGTTCTCCGCCAAACTCCACCAGGAAACGCCCCCACCCCGTAGCTGACTGGAGGGCCAGATGTGTGAGACATTTCGATGGCTGACTGGGCGGTCCTCTGCCGCCAGATGCGCCCCTCGGTGGCGCGGATGCAGGGACCGAGTGGTTGCGGCACTCCAGGACTGCAGGGACCACGGTGCTGAAGGCGGGTCTCCACCCAAACGCAGGGTGGCGTTTGCCTATGGCCATCCAAACTCCCGCCCTCCCCAAGGCACTCACCTAGCCAGAGGAAGAAGAGGGACATCCCGATCCCTGGACACGGGCACTTCTCGGCTCAGCGCTGCCTGGCTGCAGGGCGATCGAGCGCAGCCGACGGACCTTCTGCTAGCAGGGCGCGGCGCCTCGGGGTGCGCGCGAGGGGCTGCAGCCATGTGCGGGCGCCGGCTCCGCGCCCGGGTCCCTTGCACGCTGCGCTCCCAGGGTACCGAGGGCTTCTAGCCCTGGCTCCACCAGCTCGTGCCGGACCGGGGACCGGGCCCTGGGTCAGGGAGGAGAAGGCGAGGCGGCAAGGCGCTACCGCTTCGTGGAACACTTTTCCCTGTTTGGAAAGAAAACCGACTGGAGAAAGAGAAAAAAATTGAGCTGGAACCACACGGCCGCCTCCTACCGCAGCCCCTCCCTCCATCCCTCCCCTCGCCCTCCCTTCTCTTCTCTCCCGCCCTCCCTCTCTGCGTTTGGGGTTAGCTGCTGGGGCTGCTTTACCTCCCACCCGGGAGGGAGGGCCGCGGCCGGGGTGATCGAGGGGGGCGCTCCGTGCCAACTGATGCGGTACAGGAGAGAATCTGCAGCACTTCACCCAAAAGCCGGTGGATGCGGCCTTCTCAATTCTGTCTTTTCTCTCCCTGATTTCTCTACTCTTTTGTATATTTTTTTCTCCCTCACAATGCTCTATGCTCGCTCTCTCTCTCTCTCTCTCTCTCTCTCTCTCTCTCTCTCTCTCTCTCTCTCCCTTTCTCCATATCCCTCCCTTCCTCCCTCTCTCTCCCTTACATTTTTCTTTGCTGGGAGGTGGGGGTGGGCAGGGAAGACAGGGTCTTACTGTGTAGCTCTTTGTTGGCCCGAGAGTCTGTCTATGTAGATCAGGCTGGCCCAGAACTCACAAAGCTCACAAAGATCTACCTGCCTCTGAGCACACCACCACAGCAGATTTTGTTCATTCCTGCTTCTCCTAGTCTCCGTTCTTCCTCTCCTGTCTGTTCCCCCAGCCTCTCATTTCTCCTCTTCTTCCTTAAGGATCACGGTGATGCAGAACCCATATGTCCTATATCCTAGCACTTGGGAGACTGAGGCAGGAGGATAGTCAAGAGTTCACATTCACTCTGGGTTATTTAGTGAGTTTCACAACCAGCCTGAGCGAGGTGTAACCAGCCTTGCAGGGGTAAAGAAATGATGGACACATGAATCCTAAATCAGGCTCCTTAAACAACGAATTTCAATAAACTGGAATTCCCCCAGGAATCTCATGTTGGGGGGAAGAAAAGGCCTAGGACAGCAGAGGGAAAACTTTTCTCCTGGAAAGGAATTTATAATTTACCAGACCACCTTCCTGGAGAGACAGCCACTCAGTGGTGAGCACGCCCACACCTCTACTGGAAAGTGCTTAGATATGAACAACTCAGGCTCAGCTGAAACATCTGCTCTAGAACACAGAAGATGGATAGGGGCACAGTGCCACTGTGTCTCTGTCAGTTTTCATAGTGAGACTGCATTGAATGAATCTCCCTTTCCTGTGCCAGGAACACTGCATAGGAGGTGGGCAGATGGGCAGACTGATGGGCCACAGAGGAGAACCTGGGGTCAGCCTTACTGGTTAACCTCCTGTGAGAAAGGACCAGAGAAGGAGGTGAGGGGGCCTTTTCAGGTCTCAAGGGCTCAGAGCTCTTCCCTGTCAATTTTCCTTGTGCTGTCTAAAACTCTAGACTAGTTCTAGCCCATTTATGTAGAGAATTGGCTGAGAATGCTGCCACTCACCTTTAGTCCCACCACCTAGATTGGGAGCTTGGGCCAGAGCCCAAGCAGCGTTTAGCTGAGCAATTAACACCCCCCTCCTTGGGGCTGCCAGGCTGCCCTTTTTCCATCCCTCCTCCCTGGCTTCATGTGTGGACATTCTTACTCTTTTAGAATGTAGAAAGCCATCTCTTTTGGAGGGGTAAATATCCTTCTCTAGCTTGGAAAATGTTAAAACTCCTCCATTGCAATAATCAATAGCTCAAATATACTACTTTTCTAACTTTTTTTTAATTGATTCTTTCAGAATTTTACATCATGCACCCCAATACCACTCGTTTTCCAGTCCCTTCCTCACTCTCCCTGTACTGTTTCTGACAAAAGAACATTTAAAAAATTAAAACCAAGCCAAAAAAAAAAAAATCCTACTTCCCTCCTCCATCTTTTCTGCCTCTCCATCACCTCTTCATTTAGCTTAGTGGCACTGGGAGCTGCGGTATGTCACACAGTAGGACTCCTTTTGTCCACTCAGCTTACTTGCAAAGGTCCGTTGCAATAAATTTTTGATCTGATTTAGGGCCTCTGGCTTCCAATACATCATCAGTGCTGGATCCTCACTGGGACTCCACTCAGACACCTGTTGCTCTGAGTCATGGAGATCTTGTGGTTATGGTTCCACAGGACCAGTCTCTTCACATATTCCGGCAGCTCATAGATGGAGTAAATAGTGGGGTGTGCCAACTCAAAGCCCTGGATTCAGGTCTGGACAGTAGCTGATTAGGTCCCAGTCTGGGGCCACTAGGACCACCTACCTCAGTCAAGGGGAGGAGCCAGCTCTTCTGCCCCCATGCCATCAGAGCCAGCTCTCCCATGCCTACAGTGAGGGTAGGGCCAGCTCTCCTGACATAAGGGGTGGGGTACAGAGCAAGCTCTTCTGCTGAAATGGCCAGTGAGGGATAGAGAGCCAGCTTTCCCAGGCAAGCAAAGCCTAGTGTTGGCCCAGCATGGCCTGCAGATTTTAACACTCATGGTTCCTATGGCCCCCTGTGGTAACATAAGCCATGGAGATCACTACAAACACCAGCTGCAGGAGGACCATGGACCTTCAGCAGCAGACCAAGATGTCACCATGGCCCTATGGCAGTGCAGGCCATTCAAATCAGTACAGTCCCTGTGGCAGCATAGCCCTAGGTCATCAGCCTGAACTCAGGTGGCTGACCAGACTCCAGGTACCCACATGGTCCTTCGTGGTAACAGGAACCATGGACATCAGTTGAGACCCTGGCTGCTGTAGACAAGGCCCGGGACAGCTGCTCTGGCCTGCTTGTCACGGTGACTCCAGGTGGCCACACAGTCCATCTGCATGGTTCAGTGACTGTGTGGGCCTTAGACAGCAACATGGCTCCAGGAGGCAGCCCAGAACTCAGGCATCCACATGGCCTTTGATGGTAATAGGAGCCACAGGCATCACCATAGACCTTGGCTATTGTAGGGCCATAAGCCCAGACATGGTCCTTGGCTTATAGCTCAGGGCCTCTGTTGTCACCATGGCCGAGGGTGGCAGCGCAGGCCACTTAGATCAGTATGACCCCAGTGGCAGATGACTCTCAGACACCAGCATAGTCTCAGGTGGCTGACCAGACCCTAGGCCTTCAGTGGTAACTGGAGCCATAGACATTATGAAATATTTTAAAAGGTTTCTTTGATTCTGGAAGTTTTTCGTTTTGTTTTGGGGTGGTGGGTTTGGTTGTGGCATCTGAAATAGGTTTTGACTGGATGATAGCCTTAGTAGGGCCTGGAACTCACAATGTACTCTAGGCTAGCCTCAAATTCATAGACAGCCCCCTGCATTTGCCTCCAGAGAACTAGGATTAAGAACATGTGGCACCATAGCAGGCAAATATTTTCATTTTTTAAACCACTTGCCTAATAGGATATATTCACGACTATAAATTGTATATGAACGTGTTGAAAAGTGAATTCTTTATGGAGGCTGAGGGAAGAAGAGAGGAGACTGTAAGGAAGATACTTTCTTGTTATTTCTGATACACAGTTTTTACAAATACTTGACATCATTTCGGACACACCAGAAAGTAGTAAGAACGGTACAAAAGTCCCCGATGCCCTTTACTTGCTTCATCCTCTTTATTGCTTCTAGAAAAGGTGCATTTTGTGGCATTTTGTGTGCTTCTAAAGCGCCACTTCTATTCACGTTTCTCATTGTTGCTGCTTTGGCCAGAGGGACGTGTACCTGAAGACAGACACCTGTAAGTCTAGCAGATGTGCGTCTAGATCCACGTCACCCAAGCTGAAGGACATCAAGACGCCTTGGGCCCTAGGTTGTTAGTCGTCAGCTGAGATAGTTAGATCATCCTGAGATGTGATCTTAAACACTCACTTTTCCCAGGTCCAAATCTTGTGGCCACTAAGAAACTGACGCACCTTTCTTGGGTGAGGATCTTCCACTCTAGGCAACTGAGTGACCTAAATCCAAAACAGAACTTCTGGGGACAGTTTGTAATAGTTTTCTACTGCCTGCCTATGCTGGGTCCTTTGGGAGAATCCAAGGTTATGTGTGACACTTTTTAGTGGGCCATCAAGTCCAGTGGGAGAGACAACTTCAGCATGTGAAATGGTTCAACAATAACACAAGAAAGGAACGCCCTTAAGTTTCCAAGTTAACTCTGGCCATAAAAACAAACGTTGGACATTCCAACAAAGAAAGCACACTGGAGTGGGGTGGCTGAGTAGAATGTCTCAGGGATGAATAGAACTGAAATAGAAAAGGGACCTGGCAAGGGCCCTGGGCGAGCCTGCTGGTCAGAGGCATGGAGTCTACGGATGTAAACGCATACTGATTGAAAATAAAAATGAAAATAGATATTGAGCATTGAAACAAAACACCTTGGAACGTGGGGCTGAAATGAACACTTCTGAATGTCAGGCGAAGGACTCTGGAATTTTTTTCAGCATCTTCTCATCAGAACCATGTGAACAGGAAATACCTTGATGACCGCAAGGTTGGTGTGCAATGGAGAACCTTAGCATCTCCCTCATGACCATCCATTTTCACACTCTAGGCTTTCGTATATGCGTTGGACATTGTCTAGGTGTTTTGCTTTTCTGTTTGGTTAGTTTTGGTTTTGTTTCTTCTGAGTCAAAGTCTCATGTAGCTCAGGCTAGCCTTCAACTTGATATATAACTAGAAAGACCTTAAACTTCTGATCTTCTTGCCTCTGCTTCCTGAACATTTACAAGTATGCACTCTCAAAGCCTAGCTGTCTTCAGATTTTGTAAAGTGGTAAAAATATACAGCTTCAAGTGTCAATTAGCTGGAGATATATCTAATGCAAGAAGCCCAGGATTCAATCTGATGTTCCACATTCAGCAGGCATGATAGTGCATACCTGCAATCTCAGCTCCAGGAGCAAGAGACAAGAGGATTAAAAATTCAAGATCATCTTCAGCTGCTTAACAAGTCTGAGGACAGTGTAGGCTACTTGATATCCTGCCCTCCAAGAAAGAGGAGAAGGAAGAAGGAAGGAGGGGATGGAAGACAAAGAGGAAGGAAGAAAAGAATAAAGGAAATGAAGAAGGAAGGAAACACACCGTGCTCAGCTGTTAGTGGTTGTTTGTGCTTATAATCTCTGTATGGAGGAGATTGTTGTGAGTCTGAGGATGGGCTACAAAGTGAGATCATATCTCAAAACAAAGCAGAGATGGACATCTTTTACCCTTGCTCTTTGGGGATGCCAGAGATGCTATCCTACCCTTTTCTAGGAAAGTCCTGGGGCCTGCATGAGGTTGGGGGGGGGTGTACACGATGCCTTGTAGGTAATCTAGGAGCCATTTGGAGTGTATTGCATTTAACGCTTGACAGTAGGAACATAGGGAAGCATCCAGAAGGTACACTGAAGAATGATTAGACAGAGCAAAGAGTCTAACAGTTTCCGTGTTTGAGAGAGGGTGGAAAAGACAGAAAAAGTACCAGAAATGAGGGCTGGAGACCTAAGACAATGTTCTATATGCCAACAAAGCTTGTTTCATTTTTGAGACAGGGTCTTGCTACCTGGCCCTGGCTGGTTCAGAACATGTTATATAACACAGGGTGCCTTTAAACTCAGGACAGTCCTCCTTTCTCTGCCTCCCATGTGCTGGGATTGCAGGCATCAACCGTAGTACGAGACTTTCTACGCGCTAAGATAAATGGCAGCTATCTATGTGCTTCCCAAAATCACACTACAGTGAGGAAGCCAGGTTTGGAGAATAAAACGAACTACACTGCATGCTATGGGTAGTAAGCAACGAAGACAAGATACAAAGTCAAAGAGCCAAGCCTCTTAGACTGCACTGCCTTCGGATTGACCCTGACAAACTGGAGAAGTTGAGTAAGTCAACTTGTCAGGCTAAAGAGAAATGACTCAATTACTTTGAGAGATGATAATGTTGAAGGAAGATGAACTTCATCAGTCCATCTGTCATCTATATTCCTGGTTTTTTTAAATCAATAATTCAGAGTTGAGTCTGTAACTCAATGGCAAAGCATACAGCTACTAAAAACAAAACATAACAGAAAAAAACCCAACCAAACATCATCATCAACAACCCTCCCACCCCCCCATCCCCCCACCCCCCACCCTCTCCACCCTCCCCACCCCCCCCACCCCCATCCCCCCACCCTCTCCACCCTCCCCACTCCCCCACCCCCGGCAAATCCGTTACATCCCTAGTAGGGGCCAAGCGCTAAAAATTGATGGTGGCCAAAGAAAAGTCTTTGCTCTGAAGAGTTTGGTGTGAATTAAGGGAGATAATGTAAAAACAGAACCCAAACCAAACAACAACAAACAATCCACAAAATGAGAGAGTGGAGTGCTCACTGTGGAGTTCACAGCAGGACCCTGGGTTTAGTGTACAGATGTCAAGGACAAAAGCCTGAGAGAAAATCCTATACATTCCTTTCCATTCACAGAAGCCACCAGGCGAACTGAGCTAAGTGCATAGAAGTTCATCCGGAAGACACATAGGAAGAAGCAGTCTGACTCCAGAAGCTTTTTTTGGTGTGTGTGTGTGGGGGGGGAAGTAAGGGCCCTGTTGACACCACTGCCAGCTCTCTAGGATCTATAGCATTGCACACCCCACCCAGATGGATAAAGTATACAAGACTAAGCAAGATTTTTGCCATATACGGGACTCTAGGGCACTGTGGTGTCAGAAACTAAACTGTGAGCCAAAGTTTGCCCAAAGCCTTCCTTCAATCTGTTGCGGAGGAAATAACTGAATGGGGCTTTGAGAGTTCGGAATTCATACTGGGTTAGTAAAAAAGTCTTCATAGAAATTATTTGAGGTTATTCTCATCAATCCATTCCATAAAGCTACCTGGAGGAATTCCTGTTACCCAGTGGATCACCAAACCCATCTACAAATACAGAGAGGTGTGGGCTAAGTTGCAAGAGTTGAAAAGGGGTTGGTCACAAGTTGCACCCCACTGTTGATGACTCTCACCACCCCACACAGTTTGGAGAAGGCACAATATTTTCAAGCTCCAACATTATTACTAACTTAGTGATGTTTGTAAAATTCATACCCAATAAACAATTTAGACTGAAAAAAAAATCCTTGCAAACTGAAGGGGAGAGGGACACAGTGGAAAGACAAAGAACTCTGATATTTTCCTGTCCTACTGGGAACTATGGACCACATCTCTCCCGCCCAGTACTGAGGATGACATTGCGCATGCGGAACTAATGTGCTGTATCTGAGACATCCGCAACACAACCATTTCTTTCAGCATCTTTAAGGTCCTGAATCCATCTGTGTGATGACCTTACCGATGTGGTCCAAGCTCACGAGGAGGTTTGTGAGGATGGAGTTGGGGGACAGGGAGTGTTTCGGTTGGAGGCAGCAGGTTTGGTAGCTATGAAGAGTCCCTTGATTCACTGAGCCTTCCTGTCCTCTGCCAAGCATCGCTATGTGGTGAAGGCGCCTGCTGCAGTGTCTAACACATACGGGACTTGGTAAATATTTGTTCCAACTAAAACTGAAGTGGAGTTCATAGAATTCCATTCTGTGCAATAAACAGAGCCAATTTCTGTCTCGTTTCCTTTTTTCTACTCAAACGAGTTTATCTTTATATATTCTTTCCTGCCCTACAAAGATGCTTTTCAGTTCGCCTATTCAGTGTGTTTCTTTTTAATGGCTGGACAGTAAGAGGCCCCAGCTGGCTTTCAAGGTTTTGTGAGGGTAACTTTAATGGAGGCTGTGCCTGAGGGCCCTGTGTGCTAAGGGAGGCTAAGTAAAGAAGTGTTCCCCTCACCTTGGGAGAGAAAGTGGCTGTTTTCTTCTTGAAGGGCCAGGACAAGGAAGAGGTAAGAGTGTCCAGATCCTATTCTATCTTCCAGGAAGAAGTCCCAACCTCCCACCTGTAGGACCCCACAGAAGAGGTCGGGATGTGGTGGGGCTGCTGTTTCTTGGAGGATATTTGTTTATGAATAAGAGACCTTAACCCCTTCCTGCAGTAGCATCCAGGATTCAAGGTCTATCCCTCTACCTGGTGGGGCTTTGAAGGGGGGTCATGGGTGACTTAAGAGGAGCTGATTCACAGCTGGAGCTCCTGCTGTCTGTTCCTCCTTCTTCCAAGCTCAGCCAGCCCGGGGCTTTCCAGATTCCCACCCTTCTTCCCCTTTTAGATGGAAGTGAAAGTGTGTCTAGTAGTCTTCATTGTCAACAGGACTAGGTCAGAATCACTATGGAAACACACCTCTGGGTTCGTTCAATGAGGGTCTTTCCCAAATGGTTAACTTGAAGATGGAAGACTCACCCTGAATGTGGGTGTCACCATCCAATAACCTGGGGCTCCTGGCTGAAGAAAAAAGAGAAACCTAGCTAAGTATCAGTGTTCTCTTTCTGCCTCCAAGGAGCTGACTCATGTTCCTCCCAACATGCCTTCCCGGTCATGATGGACTCTACCCTCAATCTGTGGGGTATCTTTCCTCAAGCTGCTTTTGGCAAGTACTCCATCATAGCAGTGAGAAAAAGCATCTAATCTGGTGGTTCTCAACCAGTGGGTCGTGGCCCCGGGGTGTGTGTGTGTGTGTGTGTGTGTGTGTGTGTGTGTGTGTGTGTGTGAAATGACCCTTTCGCAGGGGTGGCATATCAGATGTCCTGCATGTCAGATAATTATACTGCAGTCCATAACCATAACACAATTGCTGTTATGAGGTAACAGTGAAATAGTTTTATGGTTGGGGTCGCCACACCATGAGGCAGCATTAGGAAGGTTAAGAACCACTGCTCTAACCCATTGACCCTAACCTGAGCACAATCCTTAATGCCTTTCTGCCTCTGTGATTTCATAATAGCATTTCTCATTTGGCTGTTGAGAAGATTGCTGGAGTTTATAAGGAAATGTCCCAGCACTGGGCATAGTGCTCAAATTGGTTACTTCCCTTCTCTCTTCCTCTGAGGAAGTAAACAGTCCGTGTTCCGACTGCAGCTCTTACTAGCTCAGTGTCCTTTCATGTCTCAGAAAAGAAGACAGCACCTTCTCCTTCCTAAGAAACACATGGCAAAAGGATAGAAAAGAATATTCCCAAACAGGGCGTCGTACATACCTCATCCCAGGAGGCTCATGAGTTCAAGGCTAGCCTGGGCTACAAAGAAAAACCTGATCTCAAAAATAAATTTTTGGTTTTTGAAAAAGTTTTTTTTTTTTTTTAAGGGCCTGGAGAGATGGCTCAGCTGTTAAGAGCACTGGCTGCTCTTCCAGAGGACTGGGTTCAATCCGAGCAACCACATGGCAGCTCACCTCCTGTAACTCCAGTTCCAGAGGATCCAACACCCTCACACAGACATACATACAGGCAAAACACCAATGCATGTGAAATAAGAATAATAATTTGAAAATTGTTTTAAACGAGTATCTCTGTGTCATTTCCTTTCTTCCCGTTGTCTTCCATCTTGGGGTTGGCAGGAAAAAGGAAAGGAAGGTACATTCTATCTGACTATGCTCAGAATTGTCCCCAGGTTGTATACAGGAGGGCTAAGGTCAAGCTCAGATTCTGAGTATGACAGGAATATCAGAGAGAACTGACCTATGTCCTATTTCACTGTGAACGACAGTACCTTGGAGGGGACAGCTGCAGTCCAGGGCCACACAGCTAGCTGGCTGGCATCATGAAGGCACTAAGAACCTTCCTCTGACTCCCAATTGTTCTTGCCACTGTTTCTCACTAACCTGCTGTGTTTGTGAGCGGCACCTCCTCCAAGGCAAAGGCCGCCCAGGGGGTGAGCAGATCCATGTCCACCCTTATTCTGGAACTGAACTGTGACCTGGTTGATTCCCCCACCCCTAAGAGTCTAACATCAATCCCCTCTGCTGCTAATGTAGGCACCTGGTAGAGAACAGAAATTACCAAACCAGGAGCCAGAGAAGTTCTTTATCTGCCCAGCTGCGGCAGGGAAGCTCAGTGAGGGTCCTGCCATTGTGAGGGCCTGAAAAATGAGTTCCAGCTGGAGTCCACTCACTCTACAGCCCTGCAGCTGTTCAGCTGGATGGCGGTAGGAGTGCCTTTCAAGCCAATGTCCTCATTTTGGAGCTGGAGAGTCACCCAAGGGAAGTTCTAGCTCAGGGTTAGGCTCCAGTTGGAGGCACCGTCAAGTCTCCAACAAAACTGCCTAGTCATGAGTTCTTCCTAGAGTGTCTCACAAAATGGCTCTGTCTCTACCCAATGGGCCAGGAATTAGAAAGCTAGATGGTGGCCTCTGGCAGGAACAGGTGGGAGGGCGCTGATGGAAGAGCTGGGATTTGTTTTTGCTCCTTTTCCTAGTATGGGATGAGGCTTAACCAACAAGGCTGGGGAAGATACAGTGCATACAGAGCCTAGATCGGTCTTGGTGTCCAGCCTGTGAGATGCTTATGGTTTGCAGCTGAGATGCACTGAGCTGTCAGCAGCTGCCTGCAGCTGCTCGTTGACAAGGCTGACGTGTGCAGTGGCCATGCTCAGGAGGTGGGAGATGGGAAGGAACATTTCCCAACCCTAGCAAGCAGAGAGACTTGTGACTCAGAACCAGACTCTTGCATCTCCCTTAGCAATACCATTCCTAAGAGGTGGGCGGGGGGGGGGGGGAGGTAAATGACAGCTGTGGCCCAAACCAACAGTGTTCAACAGTCAGTGGTGGTGGGTGGATGTCAGCCAACCCAAATGGGCTCTTCCAGGCATCACCTTACTGAGCCAGTTTAATTATGAATCTCTGGGTCTCACTTACCTAGCTGAAGGAAGTAAGGAAATTATTGCCTTGTAAACCTCAGTTCTTTATGAAAGTGAGCTTATCGTGACAAGGAGTCCACACTCCACACTGTGGGTTTGGCAGAACCTAGATGGAGGCCATCATTCTTTCTTGTGGTACTCAGCTGCCGTAGGGTGTCAGTTAGCTCATCCTACCCTGAAGAAGCACAAAGAGATGTGGATAGACACTATTTACTGGCTGTGATAGGACTTGAACTGTGGTTGGGAGAGTTTCTGGTCTCACCTCAAAAGCCTGAGCTTTCCTGCTATTCCAAACTATATCATGGGCATTTAACTGTTTTGGCCAGGGCGGGCAATTATAATCAGATGTAATTATGTCTTATGCTCACAGAGAACTTTCTTCTGATGTTTTTTTAAAGATCCAATCAAAATTGTCCCTCTGAAGTTCAGGAAGAAGCAGCCTAGACCCACAGACTTCCTTCATTTTACCACTCTACCACTGTACCACATTCTCCCCCCCCCCCCCATCAATTATTCAGATTCATCACAAAGATTCATGGCTACCTCTGTGAACATGTGTGGTTCCCCAAAGGTGTGGAGAGGTGGCATCTTATCTGTGAGGTGAATTCGTGCTCATAGTGAAGCCACAAACTTTCTAGAAGGGAGTTCTGTGCTTTGGGTTCATTGTCCCTTAGTACATTTACTGTGCTGCATCAACCGATAACCAGTGCATCTCTGGGAGACTTCTGGATCTCAAAAGGCTTCATTGAGATCTTTTTCTAAGCAAGGCAGTGGTGGTGCATGCCTTTAATCACTTTTTAAGCATTTGGAAGGCAGAGTAAGACAGATCTCTGAGAGTTTGAGGCCAGTCTGGTCTACAAGAGTTCCAGGACAGCCAGGGTTGTGACACAGAGAAAGAGAGAAAATCTGTCTCAAAAAAAAGGTCCAATTTCTAGACCCTATGAATAAGACAGCCTAAATAATTATGTTTCTAAAAACTCATCCATCTTTATTCCCATTAAGATCACACACACACAATAACAGGTGTTTGCATAATTGAGACCCTCATGTACTCTCAGTGAGAATGTAAAATAGCACAGCTATTATAGAAGAAAATATTGAATTTCCTTTAAAAATTGAAAATGAATTTCTGAATTTATTTCTCCAGTAATTGAAAGCAGGAACTCAAAGAGATACTGCTATATTCATGTTCAAAACAGCTCTACTTACAATAGTCCCAAAGCAGAAGCAATTCAAGTGTCCATCAACTGATGAATGGATTAACAAAATGTGTTTATCTATACAATGGAATGTGTGCATTTGAAATGTCCTATTACTAGCTGTCATTGTAGTCCTGGAGATGAAACCCAGGGCTGCTTGCATGGTGGTGGGAAGCACTGTAGTAACACCGAGCCCCATACAACATCCTAATAACACCCCAGCCCCATATAATATTTAGCATTACAAAGGAAAGAAGGTCTGAGGCATGAGACAACACAGACGAACCTTGAAGTTATTATGCCAAAGGATATAAGCCATTCCCAAAAGGACAAGTGCTACACAATTTTTAAGAAGCATGTAGAATAATTGTATCCATAGGGACAGAAAGCGGAAGGGTGGCTTAGGGAGTCTGAGCTTCAGAGGCTTCGTGGGATCTTGTCTGTGATGGTTGTCCTTGACTGTCAACTTGATGAGATTTAGAATCACCATGGAAACACACCTCTGGTTGTGTCTGTGGGCATTTCCAGAAAAGTTCAAATGGGAAGAAAAGAACCGCTGTGGTGAGCAGCACCAGCCAATGGGGAAAGGGAGTACCAGTTGTCATCTCTTTGCTTGCCTAGCCCTGAGATCTGGACCAGCAGTCCCAAAGTCCCAAAGAAACACACAGAGGCTTATATTATTTACGTGCTGTTTGGCCTCTGGCTCAGACATATTACTTGCTAATTCTTACTCTTAAACTAACCCATGATTAGTCAAGTGGCTCAGTGCCTTTTCTCAGAGCAATATTTTTTCTTCTTTCCTCTGTGTCTGCCTGGCATCTACTCTGTTCTTCTTCCTCCCAAAGTTTTCTTAATCTGGTAGTCCCACCCATACTTCCTGTCTGCGTTCTGGCCAATCAGCATTTTATTCAACCAGTAGGCGAAACAAATTTCTACAAAGTACAGAGTGTAATCTCACAGCAGTGGCAGTGTGGCTAGCTGCCTTCCATTTCTGCTCCCATACTTTCCTCATCATGATGGATTGTTTTCCTTCTTAAACCATGAGCCAAATAAACCTTTGCTTTCTTGCTTCCTGTCACAGCAATGACAAAGTAATGAATACAGTGCTTAGGAGGTACAGAATTTCTGTTTGAAAAAAATGGAAAGCTCTGGCAAATGATGATAATGACCATTGCTCTTATTGTAATTGAATTATAAGCTTATTTAGTTAGGGCTAGGGGTATAACAGTGGTAAAGTGTATTGTGAGACCCTGACTTCTATTCTCTGTGTCACAAAAAAAAAAAAGAAAAATTTCAACTGGAAATTTTTGTGTTTTGTATCATAATAAGAAGACATAACCTAAGCTTGGCATTGTAGGCTATAGCCGTGATCACAGTTGGAGGAAGGTGTATCCAAAATTCAAAAGACCATCCTTAACTACACAGTGATTCTGAAGCCAGTTTGACTTACATGAGATTTGATTTTAGAATTGCAATGACAATATCAACCGCAATCCTCCAAGTTTATCTATATTGCATTCCTTAAAAAACCAGAACCCTAGTTCTAAACGATCCGCGTCTGATACAGCATCACCAAGGTCAAGCTGGTCGCAAACTTTCTATTGTGGCCAATGATGACATTGACCTTCTACCCCTCCCTGCTCCTACCTCCTCCCTCCTCACTCTTGCAATTACAGCCCTGCACAACCATGCCCACCCAGTTCGTGTGATGCTGGGGGTGGATGCCAGGGCTTCAGGTGTGGGAGGCAAGCATTCTACAAACTGAACTAATCCCCAGCCCACGTTAGGTAGAACTAAAAGAGTAAGCCATCAAGGCAGAAAAGGCAGATTCAAATCTTTGTTCTGTGGCTTGTTAGCAGTTCAATCTTGTTCTTACTGGATTTAATTTTCTTTGTCAATTGGCTGAGTATTATAATATCTACTTAGATAGCTTCACCCAGCAGATACAAAAATCCAATTAGAGATTTCGTGGGGATGTGCTTAGCAAGTCGCAGGCCACTAGATGGATACACAAGACTCTTCGAGAAAATGACAAGGTTCTCACTGGGACTTATTGTAATGGCTTCTGATTTCTCTTGCCCAGCAGTCCCTCCTATCACACCTACATCTCATCTTACAAAGTTTCAGTTATTTTAGATTGAAATAACCTTTCTGCTGGGACGTTTCCAGGTCCCGGATTTAGCCAGCCCTCCATCTGGTAGGTATCAAAAAGGACAGCAGGAGCCCTCAGCAAACAGTTTGAAAATACAAACTTTTGGGGCCAAGGACAGAATTCTTTCCCAGGTCTGCTTTGGTTTGCAAATTCCTGGCTGTCATAGCAACCCCCAAAGCAAAGGAGGGCTGTTCAGTGTAGCCTTTGACTGCAGCCTGGCCTTGGATGTGCTCAGGTTGCCTGTGTTGTACACTGGTAATCATGCTATGCCTCTAGATTCTTTCTGGCTGCGAGTTTCTTGTGCCTGATGTCACTCAGTGTCCCATCTGCTGCTCTGTTTCTCAATGGCTCTGCCAGATCACCAGTGGGGAAGGAGTCTCCAAAGGGACCTCTAAGAGAGGCCATTAGCTCCACTGGTGGACACAAATGCTTATTTTCACTGTGCAGATGTGTGAAGATGGCTTGGGGGAGTGGGTGGCTGACAGCATTTCCATGGAAACCTTAAGCATCCTCATGTAGTCATCAGCTGGGCTCTGCTGACCTAATGAAACCTTGGCAACCAATACTGTTTATCCCCTTGGGTGAGAGACAGGACATGTAGAAGACCTAATCAGCTTCACAATGAAGAAATTCCTGTGAAATTGAAGTGAGTGTTTGGCTAATTAACAAGTATGTCTACAAAGGTGTGAAATATCATTTTCATTAATTGCTACATTAGTGATTATGAGAATGTTTTTTTTAACATATTGGAGAAAAATTTATAGGTAAGTTTTCCCTTTTTACAAGAATTTCTGATCAATTATTCTTGGAACAAGTTTCAAGATTACAATGATAAAGGTTGCAATATTTCTCAGTAAAGGGCATTTTCGTTCGTTTTGTTTTTCAACACAAGCTTTGCTCTGTGTAGCCCCAAGTGTCCTGGAACTCACTTTGTAGACCAGGCTGGCCTCGAACTCACAGAGATCTGCCTGCTTCTGTCTCCCGACTGCTGGAATTAAAGGCGTGCACCAGCATCGCCCGGCTTAAAGGGCATGTTTTATCGTTGTTTGTGACGGGGTCTGTTTTTAACTCCGGCTGGCCTGCTGCTACCATCCTTCAGCCTTCGACTCCCGAGTGTTGCGCTTAAGCCTGGCAGGAGGCTTTCTCGGTCTGTTAATTGTGTAGAATGGAGCATCCGGTGGCTTCTGAAGTCCTTAGATGTCTCCTGCTCCCTGTATGTGAGGTTTTCTTCCTTTCCCCTTCTCTTTTATTTTGCTCCTTTTCTCCTCTTCCTTTCTCAGTTCTTTCTCTCTCCCATCCCTCCTTCCTCCCCTCCTTCCTTCTATCTCCAGCTCCTCGTTCAGCCTCTGACACCCCTTCTTCTCTCTTCCCTTCATCTTCCTCTTTGTTCCTGTCCGTGGATCCACATTCCTTCTTCCCTTCCTTTCTTCTCTCTCCGCCAAGGGGGGCTCTGCTGCTTGACACCGAGGCAGCATGACGTCACCGAGAAGCTGCGCCATCTAAGGTGGCCTGTGTTCTTGTAGGAACCTGGACACACCGCTGTCTGTCTGGCCCCTGGATTGTAAAATGAGGTAATGCCGTTTGTTTCCAAGAGTTTTTATGAAATTAAAGTCTATTAGGATAAAAGCAAAACATGAAATACTGGCTGTTACTGTTTCTGCTAAGAGCAGTTTCGCTCCTCACTCCAGTAGGCTTCACGGGAGAGCATTACCACCATGTCCTCTCCCAAGGCAGTGTTTCTACTCAAAGTGTGCCAGAGCAATGCCTGGGATTCTAGCTCCTTTTTAAACTTTGTGTTTAACTCGTGCGGAGTGTGTGTGTGTGTGTGTGTGTGTGTGTGTAGTGTGGTGGGTAGGTATGAAGTCTTCCTCTACCATTCTCTTGCTCATTCCCTTGAGACAGAGTCTCTCACTGAATATGAAATTCATCTAGACTTGTTGGTCATTGCACTTCTCCACCCTTGGGAGCTGTTTCCGATATATACAACTATGCCTGGGTCTTACCCACTGAGCCATCTCCCCAGACCTCTTAGATTTGAGCTGTATTGGCATTATTATTATTTATTGTTTATTGGGAATTGTTGTGACAGGGTATCGTGTAGCTAAGGTTGGTCTCAAAACATTCTATGTTGCTAAAGCTGGTCTCGAACTCTTGATTCTCTTGCACCTCTTAAGCAATAAGTTTACAAGGATGTATCACCTACAACTGGCTGAAACTTGAAATTTGTGGATAGCTAATTAAGGTCAAAGATTAAAACAATCTAAAGAATATTCTTTTTAAAAAACGTTTCCTAGAAAATAAAAAAGAGAGAAAGGAAAGGAGATCACATACCACAGACACACCAGTCAAGTCTCTCTGCAGATAAGCTCATGTTCAGTGAGCTGCCACACAAACATGCTCCCAGCCTCCTGGAGGTCCTCTGCCTCTGCAGGCTGACAGAGTCCGGGGTGTGTCAAGGTCACTATCTGCTTGAAGCAACTGCTTCCATCTTCATCCATCCATTGCTCTCCCCTCCTGCTTTTCTTTTTTTCTGAGACAGGGCTTCTCTGTGTAGCCCTGGCTGTCCCAGAGCTAGCTCTGTAGACCAGGCTGGCCTCCAACTCAGACAAGTGCCTTTGCTTCTAAGCGGTGGGATTAAAGTTGTACACCACCTCAGACCTGCCATCTGCTTTTTATCTTGTGATCTTCTTCTTATTTTTTCCTTAAATCACCTTTTATTGTCTGGTATGTTTCTGCAAGCATATTTATTTTATTGAAAATAGATTTTTTCATATAATGTATTTTAAGTATGGTTTTCCCCTACCCCAACTTTTTACATTTTCTCCTCACCTCCTCTTCCATTTGAATCCATCCCCTTTCTGTCTCTCCTTAGAAAACACACAGGCATTTAAGGGATAATAATAAAAAGAAATAAAATATAATAAGATAAAATGAAAACAAACCAATCCGATTAAGACAAAACAAGAAGACAGATGGGAAAGTGTCAAAGAAGAAGCTTAAGAAACACACGTAGACACAGAAACGCATTTGCACCCACAGGAATTCCATAAAAACACAAAACATATGCATGAGGGACCTGTGAGGTCATAAAACAAAAACACAAAACCAAATCTTGAAACAACATTATGAAACAACCAAATTCCAAAGATGCCTCTGGGTTTGTTTTCTGTTGACCATCTACAGTGGGCATGAAGCCCACCGTTAAGAGTAGTTTATTTCCACAGTGAGACCCCTGTGTAGAAAACTAAAATTTTCATTTGCAAGTGTTTATCAACTGGAGACAGCTTTTGTATTAGGGATGGAGTATGTATTTATTTTTCTTTCAGCTCTAGGACCCCATTTGGTGCAGACCCAGGCTGGCAGTGTGTGCTGCCTCAGACCCCGTGTGTTCACATGTGTACCAGCCCTGTTGTATCTAGAAGGCCTTGATTCCTTGATGCCCTCTATTTCCTCTTTCTGTCTGCCCCCGCCCCTTTTTTGTAGTTTCCTGAGCCCCGAAGGGAGGGATCTGATCCTATTTAGGAATGAGTGTTCCCAGGTCTCTCTCTTTACGTAATGTCTAGCTGTGGGTCTCTCTACTTGTTCACATCTGCTACAGGAGGAAGCTTCTCTGATGCTGGCCAAGCAAAGCACTGATCTATGAGTATGGCAGAATGTCATTAGAAGTCATTTATTGGCGTGTTTCTTTGATAAAACAGTATTTCCTTCCCACTAGAACCCTGGCCTATATCTAGTCTCAGGTTCTTGGCAACCCAAGAAGTGTTGGGTATGGAATCCCTCTTGTGGAACGAGTCTTTAATCAGATATTGGTCAGCTACTCTCACACTCATTTCTTCTGCAGCAGACAGGACTTTCCATTTAGGAAATTCTCAGCTGTAGAAAGGCCGCCATGGAATAATTTCTCCTTTGTTCCTTCTGCTTCTTGTTTGTCTTCTGATCTCCCAGTTTTTATTCCCCCTGCTTTTTTTTTTTTATCTAATTTTTCTGGACAGCTGTCACTAGAGCAGAGATCAACACTGTGACAACATTTCCCTCAGCTTGCACTGCTAATAAACTTTAAAATGCCAGAGACATCATTATGCTCTGAACTTCCCTGGGAGAAAAATGTCACAAACGGGAGCTTCATCTGGGTGTTCCTAGCTGCAGTAGGCTTGAAGGCAGTCTAGACAGTACCATTATTTTTTTTCTAGCCTCTGAAGCTACAGCAGTGCTGGAGCTGGATGGAGTTTCTGAAAAATCTAAGGGCATCAGGACTTCAGTGCCTCCAGCTCACCGCTCTGCTCCTTAAGGTAATTAATCTGTCATTGTGGCCCACAGTGCTGCCCATGGGTCTGGGGCTGCAGTCTATGCTATGTCCACATAAGCTACAGGATGGGCACAGAGCTCGAGCACTTGCTTGAGATTGCTCATTCCTGTGGATGATATTCAAAAAAATATCTCCATGACTGCGGAGATGACAATGCATACTGGAGACTTGGCTTGTGCCAACCTCACCTGTATGGTGGTGGGTTCACGTAAGAGGCCTGGGGACTCTCAGAGCTTGGGGGGGGGGGCACCTGGGAGCCCAGGACAGTAGTTACTTTAATTTAGCAATGAGAATGGATGTACAATTGCACATTCACCTTCTTCATTCCCATGTCATCAATTACTTCATTTATTTAGCTCATCAACACCTGGATTTTAAAGAAGCTTCTTTGTCCAAAGTATTAATTAGCCTAGTGGATTTAAGATAGAGTAAGAAAAATAGCCCAAATCGCTCATAATCTAATAAAGGATCTGAGACATATGAATAGCCTTAGCAGGAAGGATACATATTAAATATCCTAAGAAAAATGTTACAGTAAGGTTTCTTGGTCCTGGGCAGCCAGAGATCCAGACCCAGAGACCTGCAGTCCCAGACCCCTTAGCTGCCTGCCACTGCTCAGGCCCCCAGAAATGATTCAGATGCTTATATTAATTTCATGCTGTTTGGCCTATGGCTTAGGCACCTTGCTAGCTTGCTCTTTCATCTTAACTCAACCCATTTTCATTAATCTGTCTGCCACGTGGCCCGTGGCTCACCTGTGCTCCTTACATGCTTCTTCTTGGGTGGCTGGCTTGGTCTTTCTCTGACTCTGCCCTTCTCCTACCTATGCTGTGATTTCCCCTCCTACTTTTTCTATGGTGCCTGTCATGGGCCAAACAGTTCCTTTATTTAAAGATTGATATTCACAGCATACAGAAAGACATTCCCACATCAGAAAAGTACATGCAGGCTGGAAGTGTGGCTCAGGATGAAATACTTGTCATGCCAACATGAAGAAGGCATGCACATACACACTCGCATACACACACACACACACACACACACACACACACACACACATCACTCAACAACAACAAACAAGAGTAACTAAAGAAGGTAAAGAGAGGGAGGGAGGAAAGAAAAGAAAGAAAGAAGGAAGGAAGGTCCTTGGGTCAGGAGCGTAGTGCCACGTCCAGCTAGAGTCAACATTGAAGTCTTCAAGGAGAAGGTGACCCAAGAAGAGGCCTTAAAGGATAGGGGCGATTTTATTGCAAGATGAGAAGTGGTAAATGTCCAGAAATGGAAAATGGCAGTGTTTGGGAAATTATAAAAAGCAGGTGGATATGGAAGAGTGAGTGTGAGCCAAGATTGAGGACTATATGTGAGCTCTGCTTAGTGGGCAAAGGTGGTTATGATAGATGTTCTACTTGGGGAGGACCTCTGTTGTCAAGAATCCTTTTGTACACTGTAAAGATGTGTCTCTACCTAAGGTGCCTTCTGATTGTTTTAATAAAGAGTTGAATGGCCAATAGGCAAGAGGGAGTTGGCGGGACTTGCAGGGAAAGAGGATTCTGAGGAGAAGAGAGATGCCAGTGGAAGAGAGAGAGAGTTAGGCATACAGAATTAAGGGGGAGGTAAGTCCTTGTAACAGAACATTGATGAATAGAAATGGGTTAATTTAAGTTGTAAGCGCTAGTGGAACAAGCCCAAGCTAAGGGCCAAACTTTCATAATTAATAAAAAGACATCGTGTCATTATTTGGGGGCTGACAATCCAAAGAAAGTCCAGCAAGAAAGCTTACTACATCCCAGTGTGTAGAAAGACTTCAGTTTTCTTAAAATGCCAAAGTATAGGGTGGATGTGGGAAAGAAAATGGTGGGAGAAACAGGTGCTAAACAGCTTTAAACCATCAGTGCTGTGGGTGAGAGTGAAGAAACACAGCCCAGATACTGCCTGCAAGGAAGAGATGAGTGGGCATTCTTTTGAGGATATGTAAAGAGAATTATTAGAGATTACTCTTTCAACTAAAGAGATTTGTTGATTGATTACAGAGCCACTTGGGCCACAGCACAGTTAGAAAGTTCGTCTTAGCTTTGACTTCAAGCAAAGCTGCCAAAAGGCAACATTTTATTCTAGCATTAAGATTGTAAGCCAAGTTGAGCGTTGGTGGTTCATGGTTTTAATTCCAATATTCAGGAGGCAGAGGCTGGTGATCTCTATGAGTGCAAGGCTAACCTGGTCTACAGAGTGAGTTCTAGGACAGTCAGGGATACACAGAGAAACCCTGACTCAGGAAAACCAAGACAAACAAACCAACAAAAAGATTGTAAACTAGTCTGAGTTCATGGCTAGCCAACTCTACAGATAGAATTTCAAGACAGACAGGGATACACAGGCCTACCATCTCAAAACAAAACAAAACCAAGCAAGCAACCAAGCAAACAAACAAACATAAAAAACCCAGGCAGATCTCTTGAGTTTGAGACCAGCCTAGTCTACAAAGCTAGTTCTAGGTCAGCTAGGGCTACACATTGAGACTCTATCTCAAAACAAATATTAGACTAAGTTAAATGAAAGACACAAAACATTCTTCTAGGTCAGATGGTAGCCTTTCAACTTGCTGAGTCTAAGCCTGCTAGGAATTCTCATCCAGGGCTCTGTGACCTGACCCTAGGGCAGGTTTGAAACTCTCTCCTCCTCATCCCTAGTCATTATGTCTGAGGTAGGGTCTGGGAATTTCTGCTGTTGCTTTTGGTTTCTGTCCCATTCAGATTCTCCACCTGGATGGTGCAGTGCGCTGTCACCTACTCGGAACTGGTCCTATTGCTGCTGTGGGGCAGATGAGCGACTAGCTTTCCTTCTTTTTTCTTTTTTTCTTTTTTCTGAAATCAGGGAAGAGAAATGTAAAGAGCCAATCCCAGACCACCAAGAGTGAACTCAGAGGGGAAGATAAAGTCTGGCTACAGAGCCTTCCACAGTTAGGCTGAGGGGGTGGGGCACTGTCTCAGCATGGTGCTATCATGCTGCCCTGCCACTGAACTACACCCCAGCCTGGTCTAGGGAATATAGTCTCTACCAGGGCAGAAAATTTGTTTGGAATCTTGGATTTTCAAATGTAAACCAACTATAGAAAGAATTGTGTAACAGGCCCCCAGGTTCCCATCACCCTACTTTGAATCATTAGCTTCATCAGACTGGTCTGTCTACTTCATCCGCCTGGCATCCTCTCCCCAGTGTCCATCATTCTTGGGCAAAAGACAATCAACCCATCCTTATCCTGTGTCCTTGCCATACTCTAGCAGCCCCCTAGCAGGTAATAAAACAAGTTCCAAAGATGAGTCCATCTTAAGGAAGACTCCCCTCTGCTTCCCGTTTTGGACATTAAAGGCAGGGCTCTTTAAGATGCTTCTTCAAATTGCACCATATTTCTTTACTCCTGCCCATCCTTTTGTTGTTCTGAGACAGGTATTGCTATGTAAATCAGGCTAGTCCTAAACGTAGGCTCTTTAGGCATCTGCTTCTTGAGAGCTGCAGACTGGAGCATACCACCAACCCAAGCATGGTCGTTACTAAGTTTTCAAGGTACACATGCAGACTCTAACCTAGGGCAGTGTGCAGAGAGCTAATTCCTAGGTCTGTAGAGAAGGGAAGGACTTTATGCTGGCTCAGTAGAGCATACCCTACCTTCAGCAACCTATCCAGGGCCTCAAAATGAACAGTAGATAGGTTAGGGCTTTCCTTAGCATTGGAACCTGAGCCTGGGTGTTTAGATCAGACATGAAAGAGTCTGCTCTTTGGTCTTGAACCTTGCCTTCTGGCAATCTAGCTGTTTTGAACCTACCTTCCCCCCACCCATCTCTCTGCTTCCACACCCAATCTGTGGAGCAGTAACAACAAACACGGTACAAAGGAATTTGTTTTGGAAAACTCAAGTAGACATGAATTCCCCTAAGCCAGATGGTCCTCTGAGAGGCGAACAGGGGTCAGGGGTCAGGCTGAAGGCACTTGGTGGAAGACATGTGCATGAGAAAGCTACAGAGAAGATGGGACTGACCAGCACTATGATGGAACTTCTATGCAGGGAATGTCCTCTTGTGTCCCCATCACCCAGAGCCGTGTTCCTGAAGTCATAAGAGGCCTCAGTAGGGCCCGAGTTCTCTGTATGCTCTGCCATCTGATGGCAGAAGCAATATTCTACAGAGGTGCTAAGCTTGCTATGCTTTTTATCTTATTATATTTAATCAAGCCTGTGGGTTATTGGAACCACAGAAAAAATACAGAATGCCCCCATGGAATTCAGTTTAACTGAAGAATTTATTCTTTCATTTGAAGGAGAAATCATTACTTCATATGTGATAAATTCAGATGAATTAAATGAATTTATAAAGATAAACACAAGAGCGTTAAAAACTGTCCTAAAGGTTAATGGCCTAGTTTTTTCCTACAGCCATTTGGGGTGTTGGGTGAGATTTGGCAGGTGATGCCCCAACGGTCAGGTGAAATGCTTCTGGTTTTGAAGTCTCTCCTTACCTGACTTGTCAGCTCTTCACTCTAACAGCCTGTGAAGTCAGCAGTTCTCTGCTCTCTTGAGATGGGCTCACTTTTTCCTCTCTTCCAGCTTTTGTCCAAACTGTCACTTATGCCTGGGACAATGTCTTACCTCCTAACAAACACCTTGTATGTCTTCTCACAACACAAGTTCAAGGTCATTTTCCCAGAAAGTTTTCTCTGAGAAAGGGAACCAGTTCTCACAAAGAAATTGGCCGGGAAGGGAAGGTACAGTGCCTGCCTGTGGTTCTAGTGCTTGGGAAGTAGAGGCAGGTAGATTAGAGGTTCAAGGTCATCTTTGGCTGTGTAGCAAGTTTAACCTCCTTGCTATACACAACCTCCTCTTTTGTGAGAGAGAGGGAGAGAGAGAGAGAGAGAGAGAGAGAGAGAGAGAGAGAGAGAGAGAGAGAGAGAGAGAGAGAAGAGGAAAGAGGGAGAGAGAGACACTCAGAGGAAGTCAGTCTGAATTTCAGAATTTCAATTCCCAAACTACATTGCAATACTAAATATTTGCACAGTTCTGTGTGGGATTTAACAGTGTATAACACTGTCAGACACACCTCTTATGAAGTAATCATTGCAACCCCACGAACTAAACAGAGCAAGGGTTATTTATAATTCTCATCTACTAACCAGTTGCTGAAACTTTACAGAGGTTAAATAACCTCTAACCACACAAATAGGAAGTGGTTTTGCTTGTAAAATACAGTTTTTCATGACTTGGAATGGAAGCAGGAGGAAGGTCAGTGTCTTCTCGCTGTCATACCAAAAACCTTCCTTTAAAGCTGTTCTAAAGGGCCAGTGTTAGAGGGGCCTGCCACCAAGACTGATGATGTGAGTTGGATCCTGGTATCCACCAGACAGAGAAAGAGAATCAGCTCTTTCAGGTTGTCCTCTCCCTCCATATTTGGCCCTGGCAAATACCCCCTTCCCCAAACATCAGGCTGTAATCTGATTGTGAAAGGGTGTAATCTCAGTGCTGGGGAGGTATGCAAGAGGATCCAGGAGCTCTCTGGCCAGACAGTCTAGCTTACTTGGCAAGTTCCAGACTAGTGAGAAATTGTCTCAAAAAACCAAACCAAAGCAAAAAGTAAACAGACTGGGCATGGTGGTATCCTATTCACTTGAATTCCAGTAGAGGCAAAGGCAGATGGATCTCCGTAAATTCTAGGCTACCTGAGTCTACATAGTGAGTCCCTATTTCAGAAACAAAACAAACACATCCCAAACCAAAACAAAACCCAAGTAGTCTTGAACTTCTGATCCTCTTGCTTCCAATTCCCGAATTCTGGGATTACAGGTAAATACCACCATGCCTGGCCCTAGATGGCCTTATAAAAGAACTTTTCTGGGGTTTTAATGGTAAATTTGAGTCCTATGTTTCATATATAAGCATGTACTTAGTATTTCATAAAGCCAGTACCCTTGTTATATTTATTTCTTTTCAATTTGTTATTAGTGGTGTGTGTGTGTGTGTGTGTGTGTGTGTGTGTGTGTGTGTGTACACTAACACAAGCAGATACATGTATTACATGGTCAGAGGATATCTTTGGGAGACCATTCTCTCCTTCTACTGCAGGTGGATTCTGGGGACTACACTCAGATGCTTGGCTTGTTAGTGTGTTTATGTGCTAAGGCATATCAACAGCCCTTATTATATTTCTTCTGAAATATTTCTAGAGTATTCATACTCCATAATAAACTTGATAAATTAAAAAGTCAATGTTGGTATTTCATTGGGAGGGTCTTCAATGTATAAATGTGCTGGGGAGAATAGATTTCTTAATAATTCATTATTTTCATGGTATGACTTTTCCATTCAGTGAAAGTTTCTATTCCATTTAATTTTAGAATTTTAAAATTTTATTTACTTTACATAATTCTTTACTGCCAGGCATCTATTACTGATATGATAAGACATTTACTGGGTTTGATTCCTAACTATGTAAGAGGTAGTTAACCAAATATTCTTATCCTCTTACTAACAGCTCACCTGAGTCTGAAGGAGTTAGCTTGGCAAGAATTTGTACTCTCTGAACTTCCCACTTTGCACGATTAGCCAATCACAGTAGATTGTAAAGTCAAGCTTTTACCAATTGGATGAGATGTAGTCACCACCAACTGCAGTAATGAGACAGGAGATGTTGGCCCTAGTGTGCTTCCTAGCTGGCTTTGAATCTTGGCACATGCTTTTTGCAAAAAGAATCACCTAGCTGAGCCACTTTCTCCTTGTTTGAATGCTCCTTTGCGGACACTGAGATAACTCATTGTTTCTAACATAAGCACCTGAGATAGCTAGTGCTAATAAATGACCTTCCTGTGCCTTCTTGGGGGTTGGGGCTTATTATAAGATACCAAGGGGATTAGTAAAACTCTCCTCTGGTCGGTTCTGTAATAGTTTCCAGAGATGATGGTATCACAGGGCTGTGACCTAATGAATAAACTGATCTCTTGATGAATTAATGATGTAATGTCATAATAGGGGTGTTCCTTTAGTGTTCTCCTTCTTCTGCTCTGGTCCTGCTCTCTCTCCACCATACCCTCCCCACCATGATGAGCTAAGACACCTCTGAAACCAAAGCTAAGTGAATCCCCTTTCCTGCACTGCATGCACAGAGATAAGGAACCAGCACAGGTCTTTGGTGTCCAACAGTTGATGCTTGGGTACAACAGAAGGGCTGATTTTATTTATTCCCCCCCCCCCCCCGTGGAATAGGTCATTATTAATTTGAGGGAGACAGGGGCTTATTGAAAAGTTGGCTTTTAATGCCAAGGTTAAGGTTTTAAAGAACCCACTGAGACCCACTCAGTACAGAAGCAGAAGGGATTCATTTCTTCTTTCTTTAAAAATCTGAAAAAAAAATTCCCTTAGGAGTAAGCGAGCCAGGAAGGTCATCCTTGAATAACAAGTTTTGCAGCCCAGATGTGAGGAGAGATAGAAAAACGGGAGAAGGAAGAAGCCATCAGTAGCAGTTTTGAAGCTTCATGAAAATTATAGTCAAGTGTCTTTTTGTTGTTTTTTGCTTTGTTTTTGGTGTAGGGACTCACAGGCTGTCACTGAGCCCGCCTTCTCTCTTTCTTAAATGTTTTTTTCTTTTTGACGAAGAGGTGCGTTAAACTGCTCCAAGTAACTGTTAACTCACTGTAGCCCAGGCAGTGTGGGACCTTCCTCCTTCAGCCTCCTAAATGGCTGAGATGCCAGGCCTGAGCCACCAACTCCAACTAGCCAGGATTGTTTACAATGTCAATGCAAAAAACAAACCAAAACCCCACAGTTCTCATCCGAAAGAAGGAAACAGCTTATTCTGAAGCCATTTTGTGTGACCATGGCCCAGACCTATAGCTTTACAGAACACCACCAAAAAAATCAAATCAAGACAAGTTTTAAGATATAGCGGTAATTACATTAGAGACATACATACATACATACATACATACATACATACATACATACATACATACAGAGCACACAAATAGATGGTATTTTCTTTCATCCCTGTTGTGAACTAGAATTACTGGAAAGAAACTGTGCCTACAAAGACTGATTGACTGATTAAGACTGCAGTGAGGTGAAGAGCTTGGAATATTGCAGGTCCAGAGGCTAATCTTGGGCTAGCTTTAGCCCCCTGAACAGCCAGCCATTCCTCACCTACCTCTGTGTTAGAGGGAGCTAACATCTGTGACTAATAGGTTAAAAACCTTTTGGAATCTATTATCTAGGCAGACCCTCCCCACTACTCTAAGGTTCTAGGACAGGTTTATGTCAATTTTAGGGTCTCAGGTTAGCACCATCTGAATTGGGTAGAATCATTCATTCACTTATTCATTCACAGACACATATAACCAGGTTTGAGAAAAGTTGGCCATGCAGCTGAGAAAGTTCGAGAGCCTCTGATCCCCACCTCCTTCTCTGGAGCACCTGACTTTATCTGGTTCTGGGGATCTAATTCAGGTCTTTGTACACGTTAGTTAAGTACTCTACCAACTGAGCTACCTCTCTTGTTAGGTTAGAATTTTGAAGAGTTAAAAAGCCATAGTAGCATTTGACCTGAATGCTCACAGAATGGTTTTTCTCTGGCAATATTTAACACCTCAAAACAAAAATACAGAAGCTCGCTGGGATTGCTAGAAGAGGGCACAGAAGTTCTTGACACTTTTTTGCAGACAAGATAACACTTTAATTTGAGCCTCTTTCTCGCCAGGAAGGTGGGGGCTTTGGAGAGGTTCTAGTGCATTGCTCTGCCTGTGTCCTTGCTGGGTACCAGCCTGACAAGCTACAAGAGCGGGTTCACGGCCGCATCTTTTCCTCAATGCTGCTTAAGAAATGGGGCTCAAGTGGTGTTGTTGGGTAAAGTTGAATGGAAAGGTCTCTGTCACCTTCTCTGACCTTTCTTCTTTATTAAAAGTCTAGCTAACAACAACAACAAAAAAAAACCCCATAAAGGCCAAGTTTGAAAGTTCGGGCACCAGTCTCTGAAGTCTATGACCTGATTTTCTTCGTCTAGTATTTTGTTTGGGTCTGGATGTAAAATTTCTAATTCATCCTCATGGTTTTGTGACCGAACTCAGAAGCCACTGTGTCCCATGTTAGGTCCAGCCACCCAGCGCCAACAAGGCAATTCTGACAAGCCAAGATAAAAGTGGAAAGCAGAGAAAGGCGGTTTGTTTAATGGGACCACACTGGGAAGAGCGACAAAGTGACCCAGTGACCACCTAAGTCCTGAAGTGACATCGAAGTTTAAATAGAGGGCAAGGTCATGCACATCTAGACAGTCACGGTCAAGGTGTGTCATCATTGTGTGGCCTTCAGTCTCATTCTCTGAGGTGTCTGATTAGTTGTTGCAACTGTGTGAAGTCTCTCTCCAGGAGGAGGCATGCTCCCCTCTAGTTGGGACCCTTCCCTTCAGCCAGCACTAGATTCCTGGGGAACTCCTTTCTCTATGGGCCCTTTATTTCACTAATCTGAGAAGTAGATGGATCCTCTCTAGCATATTTTCATTTCCACCAGGCTGGTTCCAGCAGGTTCAAGCCACAAGGTTGTCAGGTAAGATCATCCAAGCTAGGTCCCTGTTTTCACCACTGGACAGGTGCTTGCTTGGGTGGGCCACTTTTACCAACAGGGACAAAGCAGTCCAACCTTCTAAATAAAGGTTTCTGACTTGGTTTTCCATTTCTACCTTTTCTTTTTATTTTCCTGAATTGATTTGCCTCTGTGCTCTGAAACCTGCTTTCCTGTTTTTGCTTTTCTTGCCCCAAATCTTAGCATGTGAAGACAGGAAGCCAGCTGGAGCAGCTGTCTGCTCAGCAGAATCTGCTGGCCTAAGGACAAGAACCCTGTGGCCACACTTTGAGCTCCACAGAGGTCCCTGGCTGTTCTCTTAGACTGCATTGATATGACCTATTTAGTCCCGATCCACTAACTGTCCCGACCCTCCTCCTGCCCTTCATTCCTTCTCATTGCCCCCTCTGACCCCAGCCAATCCCAATGTGACCGGACACCTGTGTTTTGATCCTCAAACCTGACTCCCAGAAGCCTGTCTGTGCGCTGTAAACATGTCACAGTCACCCACAAGGTCCTGGGTGATGGGGAGTCAAAGGATTAAAGTATTTGCATTGGCCTTGAGGACTCCTCAGCCACTTAGAGTAAACTCAAGTGAGGAATCCCATCTTTGCAGGAACTTGCTAAATATTCAAAGATGCTCAGGAAAGAGGAGAGAAATATGCCTGGTAGCTGATGATGTGGCCTACATGGAGAAGGGGCAGAAGTCCTAGGGCAGACTTAGTTGACAAAAAGGTTCCCAAAGTACAGTTAACTGCTTCATCCCCTACCTTCTCTGTCATAGAATCCTATCCACTCATTTTTTGATTTTCATTTACAGTTTTACACACATGGTTTTGAAGAGAACTTGGATGCTGTGCTGTGTTGAAGAGTCAGGGATAAGGGAAATGGATGACTAGTTCTAATCCAAGCCATCAGTTTGCTGAATGGCCTTTGGTGGATGCCTCTTTTGTTCTATGGCACTGGTCTCCTTAGGAATTGCTCATTAGGACATTGTTAAAAAACAAAACAAGACCTCACACACTTTTAATCTATATGTGTAGGCGAAGTTTTACTTAGAAGGCACCAGTCCAAGATTGATATTTATTAAAATATAAACCAACACTCATGGTACAGGTAACAGCTTATAGCAGAGCCTGAACAGGGACTGGAGTCTGGAACGGTGGACGATGGATTCCAAACTGGTCTCTCTAACAGCCAGGAACCAGGCAAACAGGCTTTCTGGGGTCCCAGCAGCCCCTTATCAATGAGGTTGGCTACGCCCCCCTCAGGGGCCCGGGACCCTGGATAAGCATCCTCGGATCTTACCAGCTGACACCTGAATCCCACCACATATATGGCTGTGCATAGATATCCACATGCGTATGTATGTATATATATTCTAAAATATACACATTGAAATTTACATAAATTATTATCATACATTGAAAACCATGTAAGCCACTTATACTTAAGTCTTATAGAATCTTATAATATTATTGGGAGGTGAGTGATGGCAACCTCCTCTGCCCCAGATACACCCACAACCACCATGACTATTTACAGAAGAAAATCCTCAGGCTTAAAGAGGCAAGAAAACCCAACCAAGCCCACACAGGATGTTTCTGTAGTCTAGTGACCAGCGCAGTAAAGGCACAGGGATGGTGGTTATTATCAGTGGTGATAATAATGCTTTCCTATTTTCACTTTCAGTATCTAGAATATTGTCTCCAATTGCAACATGGCAGGCCAAGTTCCTAGAGACATTGGTTCTGGCAGTGTGATGCTAACTTACCTGGGGTTTGTTCTGAATGTAGCGAAAGACCTAGTTATGATAGGAGAGTATGGGGAGCGGTCTTCTCTCAAGATGTGGTGGGAACTCCTAGCAAGGCATTAATTAGGAAATTCTTGCATACATTAAGCTGCAAACATGCATAAGACACTTGTCAATATAGTGTGGGTAAGATTTCCATTAGTGAATTGTTTGCTAGATTAAAAAAACAAAAAACCAAACAAACAAAGCCAGAAACATTGGTTAGGAGGTAATCCACAGTTAGGAAATACCCAGCAGCTCTTGCATGTCACAGGGCCAAAGACCTGTGAGCCATCATTGGTTGGCTCAGATGACAGTTGATGAGTATGTAAATTAGGGGAATTCTTCTAGTACCTTGATGTCTCTGTCCTGGGCCACTTCGTGATTGCTTCATCGTCCAGATTGCACAGACATTTTCCTCCCCCTCTATCTTCTTTCTCCCTGACTTTGTGTCCCAGCAAAATGAACTTTGCTCTGTTCCAAGTACATGCCCCAGGCTTTCTTACTTTCTGCTTGTGCCTAGATTCTTTGCTCCATCTGGAATGTCCTTCTGTTTCCTGCCTTGCCAATTTTCTAAAGATTCCTGATCCTTATGGCCATGTACAACGTCCTTCTCTCTGTGAAGTCTCCCCTCTCTGACCAGATGGGAATGGTCAAAGGACACTTTCTCATTCGGTCGAGTCTGTCTTCCTATGCCTTACAGACATAACGTTTTGTGTCCATGAGTGACACTGAAGACTGAACCACAAGCACTCTCCAACAAATCCCCAGTCCTAGATATTTGTTTTCTGAAGGTTAATGTTTCCTTTTCATGTTCCCAGTTGGTAACAAATGACTTTGTATGTAATAGCAATTTAGTCGATGGGTCAATGAATGAACGAACGAATGAATGAATGAATGAATGAATGAATGAATGCTCATCTCTTAAACAAACAGCAGAATTGTAGTGTGAGGTCAAAAGATAATTCAATTTACTCATTCATCAAACATATATTAGGATCAGGGGCCTCTGCCAAATTTATGATTCAGTCCTTTCTTAGAATTTTTGGTCTCTAACAAACAAATATAAATAACAAAAAAAGAGTACACTGTCTCTAAGGGAGGGGAATTAAACCCACATTTTTTTAAAAATGAACCTAATGAGTGAAATTTGAAAGGGTAGTTGCGATTGAGCTTGAGAAGGGTGTTTTGGCTGGGTGTTTGTGGCATCTCAAATTCATGTTGAAAATTTTCAAGGTGGAGATACAGCTTAGTTGATAGAGTACTCGCCTAGTATACACAAGCCCCCAGGTTCCACCCTCAGCACTGCAAAAGGCAGATATGGTGGTTCATATCTGTAATCTCAACACTAGAGAGGTAAAGGCAGGAACATCCAAAGTTCAAGGTCATACTTGGCCTGGAATCTATGAAAAAAAAGACCCAACCTTCAAGATGATTATGTGAAGAAATGAGATGATGGAAAGATGATCTCAGTTGGTGTCTGTAGAAGAAGGACCCTGGAGCATGCGTAGGCAGACTCTTCCTGCTGTATGGGATCCATGCAGAAGGCAGCAAGCAAGCTGTGACCAGAAGAGAGAGGCCTAAGCCTGACCATCTTTTCAGACTGATCTCTGGCTTCATCCACAGAACCAGGAGCAGCACTTTTTTGTTGCTGACAAGCTGCTCAGTTTCTAGGACTGTGCTCCGGTAGCCTGAGCTGACAGAGACCAAAAGGAAGTGGGAAGATAAGGGAAAGGTCTGGGATGCTGACTGTAAGCCAGTATTACGTGGAACACACGTCTGCTGTCTAGGACTCTTGGTGATAATTGTGTTTGAAAGAGTATTACTCAGCCTGTGAGCAACTACTGAAGAAAGGACCTTGAGCTAAAGGCCAGAATCGTGAAGGTTGAGGTGACTTCGAGGAGCTGGCAGTCCAGTGGGGAACTTGTGCTGGCAACCCACGATGCTAGTTTGGGGTGTTCTGGGAGAAGGAGGAGGAGCCTATCAGGAAGGACACAGCTTTGCCTATGGGCTGATGAAGAGGCGGCTGGGAAGAGCCAAAGTAGATAAACTCTACATTCTAGTTAAATAGGGCAGGCAGACCAGACTGCTTATCCTGGAATCTGAGTATACGAATCGTTACGTGTAATTCTGACATGGCACTCAATCCCAGTCTTCCCCTCTGTAAAATGGGATAGTGTTATTACCTGACTAATGGAATCTTATGAAGAGTAATGGAGACCTCCCCCCCCCCCCCAGGGCTACGCCATTCTACTTACACTGACTTCATTCTACATACAGTGAGAACACCTCCTGGTTCTGCTGGTTTGCCCTTTTACCTGGTTGGCTATGTTAGAACTGGCTGGCCAAGAAGATGCACTTTTCCCTACAGAATATCAAAGTTAAGTAACTTTGCAGGTTGCTAATCACATATTCCCCAGTTGGCATTTATAAAAAATAATACCCTACAGATATACTGAGTACCCTGAGCAGAAATCAACAGATGTTTCCAAGCATGCTATTGGATGGCAAGAGAAAAAGCATGAGGATCTTAATCGAACTGTGGGAGGCTCCAAATCTAACAGGTCGGTTCTGTGCCTGGAGGCTTAGGGACCCCTGAGAGCATTCATAGCTATGATTCTGACTACCAGAGAATGAATAATCTTATTTTTTATTTTTTCTTACATTTTTTTTTCATGGAGTTGAATGGTCTTCAGTTGCATTAACAGTATCTGGCTGTTTGTTATGGCAGTGCCTGTGGGTTAAGTGAGAAGTGGACTTTAAAATTAGAGAGAACGTGTGTGTGCGCGCACACACACACACACACACACACACACACACACACACACACAGAGAGAGAGAGAGAGAGAGAGAGAGAGAGAGAGAGAGAGAGAGAGAGAGAGAGAGATTAATTTCTGTCCTTTCCAAAAGTTGCTTTGAAATTGACCTTATGATAAGATCCGAGTGGTCTGGGAGCAATTAGAGATACTAAATTCTACTGTTTCTTGAGGGGGTAGAATTTTTCATTCAACCATTAGCTTCTGCTGCAAAGGACATTTTTATCCCATTGCTATAGTAAAAGAATAAAAACCATGGTAAGATTGGAGAAGGAGAGAGAGAGACATTTCTAAAGGATACAGAGAGGACATAGATGGGAAAGATGGCAGGAAGCAAAAAAAGATGGCAAGAAGGATGAGGAGGAAAAATAAAAGAGGCCAAGGGCGCTTGAAAAGTGGAGTGGAGCCTCAGGTGGGAAAATGGACTTTTCAAAGTTTCCATTGCCTTAGAAAACCTTTGTGAGAGAGTCTTCTTCACACACACTCTCACACGCACACACACACATTCACACATTCACACTTGCACACACAAACACTCACACACATACACACTCACACACACACTTTTATTATTTTATGTGTATGGGTGTTTGGGTTGTGTGTATGTCTGGACACCACATGCTGCATGCCTGGTGCTCTCACTCTCAGATGTCAGGCCTCTTGGAACTGGAGTTGCCGAAGGTTGTGAGCTGCTGCTATGGGTGCTTGCGTTCTCAGGAAGAACAGTCAGTACCCTTTAGTATATGCCCCATCTTTGCAGCCTGAGACCTTTCCAAGTCCTTAATTTGGTTCATCATGTTGCATACACAACCTGTACCAAGCAGTGAACTTTGAGATTTTCTCTAACAGTTTTTCAACGAATAAATTCTATCTCCCTTGATAGATGGCAGCTGGGTCATTTGTTTTGCCTCTAAATTCTTTCATCCACACTGACATGATGTGAAGCAAGATGCTGCCTCAGCAGAAGGCTCCTGTATGGCTAGCAGCTGCCCCAGTGATGGTGATGAGGAACGCCCTCTGTTGTAATCAGCCTACTGGCCATTCCCCAGAGGAGCCCCAGGCTTTGGTACAGGGAATGTTCAATGCTAGTTTTGCTGTGGTTCATTCTCATTTCCTGACAAACTTGAGCCATATCTTTTTTAAATATAAAAAGCACTTTCTCTGGGAAGGCACTCAGAGATCAATATGTGTTAATAAACTTTATAAGCCATAACTATATTATTTTTAATGGCACCTATGTGTCCCTATTGATTTTCATTTGTCCTTTCTCATCAGGCTGTGTGCCCCTGGAAGTCTCACAGGGCTGTCTCTATTTATGGCCTGCTTGACATCCTGGATCTTGGGATGGATGACCTTACTTAAAGAAAAGCATCACAGCAGAGCACCCTCTTCCCCATTTCTCCCCTTGGCCTCTAACCTAGTCCTTATTTATCATTGTTTTTCTTATTTATTCAGAGCGAATATGTCTTATTATTTTTTCTGCCTATGAACACATTGGTTTTCTTCTAACAGTTCTGCATAAATGAAATCAAGCGAGGGACAATCCAGACAAAGCCCCCAGCTTCCCTTGTTTTTAGTCGCTTGGCTTTCCAGACAATTTCAGAGGCCTCAGACTTGAGCAGTACACTTGCCATCCATGCTACATGCAACACTGTTGACCAAAGGGTCACCCTGGGATGTTAACATTGTCAAAGTTGCTTTTCAGAAGCTTGGAGGTAGCTCAAACTGGCTGAGAGCACCAACCTTTCCCTTGAGTCTATGCAAGTACCTTTGACCTCAGAGAACCCAAACTCTACCCTGAGATCATGGTAATGATGACATTTTTGGTTCTGTGCAAGTTTTTGATGGGTAACCTTTGACCTCAGAGAAGCAAAACTCTTCTTTACCATTTTTTCCCTCTATATATGTATTATAAAGAGCCACGGCATTTTACTACCATGTTCAGGCCTTCCAACCAGTCTCCTGTCTCCACCCATCTTTCCCCATGCCTCAGACTACACTGTTTTTTTTTTTTTTTTTTTTTACCATGTAACTATCCTCACTCCCATCATTGGGGAGACAGAAGCTAGTGTGTTGAGTCTACCATTTCTTCACATTTAGTTGCTTTGTAAATATTCTTTCCTGTGAAATCCATCATTTCAGTGATTGGCACAGCCCACAGTGGGTAAAACAGGCCTGATATAGTAGGTAATAAAGGAAAAAAAATAATTTGTAACCTTAGAATTCAGAAACAACCATGCTGGGTCTGGGGATTAGAATTTCTCTAGTAATTCTATGATAGGACCCAGAATAAATAGCTATGTGTGTGTTTCATGGCTTGTGTGCCCCCAAAATGGTTAAAAAATGGAGTCTTTCCCATTTTTAAACCTTGGCTATGACAGCTGGATTTTTCTGTCTGCCTCAGTGTACAATCCTGCTATTTTGTGCATATGAAGAAATTGTACCATCACAAAGGATGGATATTTTCTCTCTTTCAAAAGCCTGACAATCTTCTTTTTGTTTCCTACACAAATCAGGGCATTTGTGACTCTGCCTGATAACATGGCACTTTATGCTTAACAGACTAGGACCTAACAAAGCGATTTCATCATTATCTCAAGCCTGAAACATCAAGCTGTGATTTAGTGCAATCATCTCCCTTTACCGATGCCACTGGAGTATGTGGGGTTAAGCAAATGGCTCAGGTCGTGTAACTAACCAGTCATCAGTAGAACTGGACTAAATGTGGCAACCCAGAATTACAGGGGTCAGGCCCCAGGAAAAGTGTCAAAGGCTTTCTACATTTACAGGATAACCCTGGGGTTGAAAGTAAAACTGTGAGGAAAAACTGTCCTTGGTCCTTTGTTCTAAGTCCCATCCCCTAGGAAGTCCCGGACTAGGGACAACCAAGGGTGACTCCGTGTTTCTTCTTAGCTGAACAGTGCTGAAACGACAAAGCCCTTGTTCCGATGACTTTATCTGGAGGGGATTTTTTCTGCTAGATTGACTGTGACATTAAAAATGGATGAGATCAGGGACACTTCCTACCCAGAGCTCAGCGGTAACTGACACGTGCCGGATCTGAATTTGCTTATTACAAATCAACGCTTCTGCTTACCCAGAATTCAAAAGCCCCAATCTGGACACATCCGTTCAATACGTAGATAAACAACCCAGGGAAAGACAGGACATAAAATGCACCATCGAGAAGGCAACCCATGCCCAGGTTTCTTGTCATCTTCCACACTGCCAGCTAGCTTCGTGCCTAGTGCCTGCTCTGTACACACAGATGTTTGGAGTGAAAAGATGGGATTGAAAGGAGGGTCAGCGCTCCTCTCTCCTGCGACCACCTGATGTGACAGAGAAACACTAGGAACTCAACACACCTGCTGGTTCCCGGATTCATCTTTCACCCAGCTGTGTGCTGCGGGCTTCGGGACGGGATGTACTTAGTCTGTGAGATAGGATTGCTATGAACAGTTAAGATGGGCAGGTTTGCTGAGGAGTCCTGAGTCAAAAGCAAGTTCTCAAGTGGTTTTAGGATGGTGTCCAGGGCAGAGCTCCTGGGAAGAAGGTCTTTAGGTTTGTCAGTACAGATGGAGTCTTTGGAGGAATAGGAGACGCAGGAAAAGAAAAGGGCGGGGGTGTGGAGGGGTAAAAGGAGGATGGCTTGTTTGAAGCAGATGTACCCAGGATGGGGAAGTTGGGACAGGTTTTATAGGGTCTCCAGTGACAGGCAGGGCTCTTGAACTTCCATTCTGTGGGAACAGGGAGGCCATGGATGGCTCTGAGCCGAAGTGACAAATTTAAATTGTGTGTGTGTGTGTGGGGGGGGTAATCACATGACTACAACTCAGTAAAAACACAGCTGAAGTGCTCTGCAATGCCAAATCTATGGTAAAGTCTTGCAGGTGGGTGATGGGAGTCATGCTGGGTAAGGCTGGGGTAGGCAGGATGAATTGTGTAAGTTTTTTTTTTTTTTTTCTTTGTGTGTGTGTGTAAGTGAGAGAGAGGGAGGGAGAGAGAGAACAGAGATCTAGGCTCTGCAATGAAGTTTAGATGGATTAGTCATATATCTGCAGTAGTAGTCTTCAGGAGCCTGGAGTAAGAAGAATCTATTTAGACAGGGTCTCAGGTAGC
The DNA here is from genome assembly GCA_033318265.1 of Phyllotis vaccarum. Lineage (NCBI taxonomy): Eukaryota > Metazoa > Chordata > Mammalia > Rodentia > Cricetidae > Phyllotis > Phyllotis vaccarum. Next base: position 90,736,035 of record JARWLC010000012.1, read on the forward strand.
TCAGGCTGGCCTCAAGCCTCATATATAACTTAAAACAAGCTTGGACTTCTTTTTATTTTAAATTAAAGCCATCACTACAGCATAGCCTTGGATCCTCCTGTCTCTGGCTTCTAAGTGCTGGGATTAAAAGCATGTGCACATGCCTAGGGTATGTAGTGCTGGAGCTGGGACTCATGGCTTTGCTTACACTAGGCAGAGTCTGCTCAGTGAGCTATCTCACCAATCAAGACTACTTTTATATTAACATAGAGGTAACAAGTTCTTTAGCACCAAATAATGCTGATGTCAAATAATAATTGCAAGGCACAGGAGATGAGAAAAGGGAACAAAGAAAGAGGCAGTAATAAGAGAGGTTGTTGGGAAAGCAAGGAAAGTGAGGTAGTCATAGAGATACTTTCTGTTCTTTGTCCATTAAACAGTGCCAAGGCATCTGGCCTGGCCCGGCTCGGCCACTTCAGGAGGTCTGCAATGCTGAGCCAAGACAAGTGGACTTCATCCTTTTGGTGTGAAGAACTCAGGTAGAAATACGTTGGTTGAGACTCCGATGGCTCCATGTGGATGGGAGAGAACTGCTCATCAGTCCTGGACCTTTTCACTTCTGGCCAGTGTCATCAATGTCAGATCTATCTGGACACCCCAGCTTTTTTTTTTTTTTTTCCACATGCCTCTGCCAGGAACAATATTTACCACACTGCAGTACAAGAAACTAGGGCACTGAGGGAAGAAATTGAGCATTAGTTTTGACCCAAGTGTTCTCATGATATTATTGTGTCCATTCAAGAATGTACTTCTCGTTCATTCACATTCTCAGCTATGTCCCTGGGCTTGGTATATTTCGGGCATCATATGGGTGCTATTGGGCTTGTCACAAGACCTCCTAAACCATAAAGATGAGGTCACACAGGGCATGAAAAGAGAGAGGCGAGGGGATAGTTAACCAGTTATGTGCCCAATCTGCAAAGTCGAAGACCTTATTTCTCATCCCCAGCATCTATGGGAAAGCCAAGAGCAGTGGTGTGCATGTGTGATTCCAGTGTTGGGGGGAATCCCTGAAGCTAGGCCAGCCAACCTAGCTGAACAGGTGAGCTCGAGGTTCAGTGAGGAATATTGTCTCAAAAAATAAGACAGGAGAACAATTGAGGAAAACTTTTGTGTTGTCAACCTGTAGCTTTTACACGCACATGTACACACACATGTACACACACTTATATACAGGTACATATCCCACACCAATTACGGGTGGGAGTAGGTGATATGGTGAAACATTTTCTACTTCTACATCTTTTTATTTTTTTAGTCCCAAAGCAAAGTTCACTTCCGTGAGAATCTCCCTACAGCTCTCTGCCGCTCTATACATTTTACACAGATAGCTCATAACCCCTGGGTCTTAAAGCACTTCTGCTTGGAAGTAATTTAGGTTAAATAATCCCATTTCTTCAGCAGTCAGACTTCAACTTTCAAATGTATCATTCTAAATCCGGTGGTCTGTGTGTTTGTGCCCCGTTCAGCCCCTATGCTGGAACCCATATCCAAGGTGATGGCCCTGGGAGGCGGGGTCCTCAGGTGATGATTACCTGGTGAGACTGTGGGCCAGGCTTGCCTCCTGTCCCTGCCTGGAGGAGATACAGAGGGAAGATCGCCACCTATAGCTATGGAGCGGGACCTCACCAGACCCTGGACCTACCATGTGCTGACACCGAGCCCCACCCCCACCCCTTCCCGC